>CAJHQP010006237.1:0-39700 GCA_905132765.1 Moricandia arvensis | reverse complement strand
TTCTGAAAATCAGCGACTATAATAAGTGTTGTGGAAGGGATGTCTATTATTCTCATTCATATCTCTCTATTTTAATATATGGAGTAGACCGTCATATAGATCTAGATAAACATTATCTCGAAGACAGAGATAACTACAAGAAATGAGATAACTATTATCGTCAACCATCTAGATAATCCTTAACACTCCCCTTGGTTGACGCAATTTAGTTCAGAGATTGTTACATGCTTTGGATGTTGCCTCATTAAAATCTCTCCTCGTAAACCCAAAACCCAATGTGGTAAAAAGGGAAGCCATGACAGGAAAAAGAGTACAACACATGTAACTTTCCCCTGATGAATGCACCACTGTAGATGATGCAATTTCCTATCTGGTGTCTGAAGCTTCTGGAACGTCGAGGTTGCCTATGACTTGAAGATGATCACTTGGATTTTTCCTTGAATGAACTTGTAACTCTTGGACGTCTTTATGTCTTTCTGGAACTCCCATTAAGATGTGGTCATGACGTACATCTTTGCTGCTGATCACTCTGTGTCTTGGTTGGACGGATGGACACTCGACCGGTACTCAGATGGACTTTTAATCTGCGATTAAATCTTACTCGCAGGTTCTTTCATGTCCCACGGATCTTCTAGTCTCATGGCTTAGCCATTACGTTGGACATTTCAAATATATATTGAGTAATTGACCCAAACACATACGAACCACTTTGTTTTCATGTCTTTTGTTCATTCAGACATTTTATCACTTCGTATGTACCAATGGCTTTATCCATTGTAGCCCAATCTTTGATCACAAGGAATCCATACATCTTTTATATGCTTACATGGACTGATCTGAATTGTTCTTATAGAACTTTTCTGCTAAGCTTTACTTAGTCTATGCAGTTGCATTGTTTCATTTAGAGAATTTCTTTCTCATCTTTCTTATCTCTTTTGTGGTACCTTTAATCTTTGTTTATCCAGTGAACCATATGCTACTTTTACATACTTTAATCTATGACCAGACTTTGTCAAATTAGTAACCTCCACCACATTGGAGTATATCTCTTATAAACTTTTCTTAATCTCTGTGAGTATCCTTGTGTTATCAAGCCATGCTTGAATGTTCTATTATCTCACGATTTCTCACAAGATCTTTTATTCATCACTGGTTTTATCTGATGGCGTTTCTATGTGGCCAAATCGCCCCATCACTCTTTATTTATATTCTATCCCCATGGTTTCCTTTTATCTTATGAGTACTCTTACGTGGGTTCATAATCCTCGCATATATCTCTATGGTCAAGTGCTACTTATCTTGCGCATTTTATATCATTGGTATCGATACCCTTTTCCTTGCGCATTTTTATCTCTATGTCTGGTCTGGTTCCTTTATTAAACCTCGGATTTCATATTTTATGCACCTTTTCTCTTTTCCGAGGTTCCTTTTATTTATGGAACATATTGGTCTATCTCTTATAGACTCTGTAGCAACTTGGTGTGTCTCTTCTAGGGACATCAAATTTGTTTGGTGCTAAGCTGGTATGACCTTTTCTTTTCATTTCTCGGGTCTATGTGTCTGGCATCTAATTTAGCTAGCTTTGCATAATCTTTTCTTTCTTTAGACGTCTTAAACCTCATTCTCTGGTCCGAGGATCTTGCCAGACAATGATGGTCAATACCATTCTCTTTTTCTTATCATATTCAGCTTATATCTTTCTCTTTCTGATGTTGGATAGTGGGGATTCATAATCATGCAATTCCGTGTACCTAGCCACAATCTGATCACCCATATTTGGCTCAAGATTTCTTTAATACTCGTGGAGAAAGAAATACTTATCCAACATATATTTCCAATCCTCTTCAGCAGGTTCCATCTAGACGGCACATATGTCTGTGGTGGTTTGTTTAATAAAAATCTCAAGATGGTATATGTCTGGCTTTATGACCCGTATTCAATCTTGAGATGGGAATATCTATGCTCACTTATATGGCCTGATACATACATTGCATTGTACATGTAAATTAATAATGTCCCTAAGCATTAGGCTGGACTTGGGGTGATTTATCACCAAGAGAACCTGAATCTCTAAGCCTTTTATGACATGGTTACAACCCATTTACGCGAATTTTCTTGTACGGTCATGTATCACTGGGTTTAATCCTCACTTCCCCTCATGACATACTTATTTTTCGTGATGCTTAGGACAATAAAGCCTAATGAGTTTTCCTTGTGTACATTGTTACACAACGTGAGATCTTATGGGATAACTCTGGTGCCTTTTGCAATAGCAATCAAGTTTTTAGACATGGATGGCTAATCCAGTCATGCCATTAAGTGTAATTTCGTGGTATACCAATTTGGGTATCCATGGCTCTTTTTGCCTCTTAACATACTGATCCTTAGCATAGTTTAGATCAGTAGAGTACATAAGTATAGTTCTGGGCGGTTTTTATTTCAAATCTTTCGTAGGAATCCTATTTTTCCTTTCTACCCATTGTTTCTCATTTGGGAAACAATTTATACTTAATCTTATAATTCAATGGGTCTCATGGGTGAATATAGATCATTTGGATCTCTCTAGCCCTTTTAGGCATTGCCTTGGCCATAGTTCTTTTAACTAGGCAACTATACTCTTTAATCTTTTGTACTCATCTTTATAAAGTATGAATCTTATAATATAGACTTTATGATTTAATTTTTCGTTTTTTTTTAAATTAATTTTCGAATTTTTTTCGATATTTTCCATAAATAGGTTGCTTTGTATTAATAATAATAATAATAATAAAATTTATTCATTTCATAATATAGAGTTTTAAAACAAAGCACCGCAGGAAATTAAAAAAAACGACAAGGAAAAAAAATCACAAAGCTTTCTATTTCAAGATGTCTAAAAGCTTATAATTTTAGTCTAGGTATAAACCGGCCTCACAATCCATATGTTGCCATGCAGGGCTCCTTGATTCTCCTTATCATTTGTAGGAGGTCTCATCTGGTCGAGTGTTTTGAGACTCCATTTGGTCGAGTGTTTGAGACTCCTCATGGTCAGTGTATGAGCCGGCCATATCTTCCATATATTGGCGAGCAGCTGCTCGGATTCCTCTTTTTCATTTAGAGGAGGACTTATCTAACTATTTCCTTTGCTCAATGTATCTTTTCCTGGAGCTTATCAAATCTGCTGATGATATCTTTTGTTTTCTGTTTCCATTGTTCTTTTTTTTTCAATATATATGACAATAGTCATTATAGGCTGTGAAATTCTTAGCCTTATGTGATAACAACACTTCCTTTGGATAGAATGCTGGAGTAGGTTTTATAGATTAGATCCCCCATATGTTATCATGATAAGGATTTTTAGTCCTCAAAGCAAATCAATGTAGTATTTAAGATTGTCGAACCACATGGAACTAAATGGATCTACACACTAAGAATACACAAACTTTCTTAATCTAAGCAAACAAGATGATAGAGGATTTGTAACAAGCTAAACTCCAAGAATTATAAACAAAGTGATCTCAAGTTCCAAACAAGAAATAAGTGCAAGAATCAAACTTTCAATCAATAGCTAAAGATAGATCCATGGGCAAGATAATCGATATCGGGTGATCAGATTCAATCTAAGATTGCTCAAACAAAACAATCAACAAGTCTATAGGTCTAGAGCTCATTTCAAATAGATTAATCCACTCTCGTGACAATAATCCCTATGTTAATCATGCATTAAACATCAACTCTCGTTGGCCTAACACATTCAAGCATGCATTAAATAACAAGTCTACTAACCATTTTAAACATTTCTAACATCAATTCTCATTGGCTAGACATGTAAAAGACAATATTAGGTTGGTTCAAGCATTTCATCGAAACACCTTTCGGCGTGAAATAACTTATGATCTAGATTAGATTTTCTCAACCTTAACCTAGGCATTAAGATCACTAATAAGCCATAGAACAAAGTTAATCAAGCAAGAATCATCCTAAACATTCACCTAATCACCCTAATCTACTTAACCCATAGATCTAAGAAATGTTTACTCAATAAACTCCATGATAAACCTTAAATCTATGTGAGATTCAAGGTTAATCATGTAAGAGAAACAAGATAGATGATGAAGAACTTCTCTTAAATGATTCAAGATTCAAGCTTTTACAATGAGAAACAAGTTCTTCAGAGAAAAAAATGAGTTATCCCTTAGGGTTTTGGGGTCTAAATCTATTTATCAGAAGGTAAAACTCGAGCTGGTTCGATCCCATAAACCAAAGTTAACCGGAATAAACCGGTCAACCATTGATTTGTGGCTTCTTCTTCTTCATAGCGGTGTGCTCATACCGCTGCATCAACCGCTACAAGCTCGTAGCGGTTACCCTATACCGCTGTATCATGCCGGTATTGAGCAGGGAGTTGGAGGTGCAGAAGCCAGCGGCCAAGCAACACCGCTACGTCGAGCCGCTGGGATTGTCTTGTCTACATCGCTTCAAGCTTCACTTGTTCATATCTGTTGCTCCGTCATGGCTGTCATCTTCGGCCAAGCACGAACCATGCCGTGGACTTGCTTCATCTTCCTCGTTCATTCTCCGCCGTCGCCAGAATCAGCTCTCACTGCTGCGAAGCTTCCACCAGACCAAGCTTCCTCCATCTTTCAAATCTCCACCTCCGCCGTTTTTGCTCCACCACGGAGTCTCATGTTCTTGTCTTCTCGGCTCCTCCGTCGTGTTATATGGCCGAGCTCGTGCCCTTCCATCGTCGGTGGTCGCAGGCTTCTCGTAACGAAGGAACCACGAAGCAACAATGGTGGATTTGAGATGTTTTGCACATATGGTCCTTGACCTTTTGGTTAATTACGACTTGACCCCAAAACTATTGAATGCACAGAAAAGTCCTCATGTAATCAGCCCAAACGTTCCCATTGTGCAGTTTAGCCCAGGCAAATGTTCCGAATTTGCAACCTTGGTCTCTCATCTTTTGTTAACATCATATTTAGCCCCAGAACTTCCATAATGTTAATTTAACCCTTTCTTTTCTCCTTAAACTTTCAATTGTGCACTCCAAACCCTGTCAAATGCAATTATGCATGCAAATGCAATATAGAGACCTAAATGCAACCTAGAATGATAATAATAAGTTAAAATATGAATCTAAAATTCGTTAAAATCAAGAGATATCATATCACTTCATCCACATAGTTCAAAACTATAAGCTATTTTCATTAAAGCAGAATTGTATTGGGTCCACGGATTTAAAATCCTGGAATCTGAGATCATTCCATTCATTCATGGTCTTTTGCCATAATGTCATTGAATATCTGGAATTTAGTTCTTTCCAAAGGTCGAAAGGATCCTTAATATTTTGATACTGATTTCTTAGCTCATTATGAGATGGAGGCGCATAATAGTTATGCTCTGTTTTTTTCACTTTCAATTGCATTGTAACCATCAATGATGCATCTCCCGAGTCTCTAGACTTCAGGGCAATTGTAGTGTTCATTTGCCCATTCCAACCAATTATCTTCATAGATATATAGGGCATCATAATCCAAGGATTCAAATTTTTTGACATATGAAATTATAATTTTCATTTTTTTTTAGATCTCATACTTTAGATTTCATAAAAATCGGATTACCAAATTAGGGTTTAGGTTTTTAAGATGCAATCAAGTTTTCATTCACTTATGATGCAATCAAACCTAGTTCATATTTCTATATGAATCATGTAATCAAGCAAGTATGAATCAAGGAAAAACCGCAAGAAAAAATTAGGCTTTACAACAATTTCATCCAGTTAACCTAATTAGGGTTTTGATATATTCTTAGCCGATTTTTAAATCAAGGTGAAACCTAAGTGATAAATTTTGATCTAGCACATGATTTCTTAGTCTTTAAGACTTTCATTATGATCAAGCAATCAGAGGAAACAAATAAAACTCATGCAAGCATCATCAAGAAATCTGATCAGTTTGTTAGATTAGGGTTTCACGTTTAGTTTGATCAAGACAAGTAGTTTCTATTTAAAGAAAACAGGAACAATTGATCACATAGTCTTAAAATGATCAGATTTTAGTAAGAACTATCAAGTCTTATTCAGTATGGTCGAATTTTATCAAACAAGCAAGATGATCCAACAATATGCAACCGGTTTTAGTAAAAACAAGCAGCCGGTTCATGTACTAGGGTTTAAGAACAATTTATCAAGTTCTAAACGTGTAAACAAATAGCCTAGAAAGTAATTTCTACTTCAAGACATTCAAATAGATCAGAGAACCAAACAAGTTCAATCTCAAGCATGAATTTATCAATCCTAGTTCATGGATTCAATGATGATCAAATTCAGAAATCATATTCATGTGATTAGGGTTTATCAGATTTCAATTCTTAAAAAAATATGATTCTAATGCAATCCATCACATATTCTCAGGGTGATTAGGTTTAACCAAAATTATCAAAAACTAATCAGTTCAAATGATTTGTAAACAAGCAAGAACACATAATATGCAGTCGCTTTCAATATGCAAGCAATTAGGGTTAATCGTTCTATCAATTACCAAAAACCAAAATTTTGATTTTAATCAGCTTTAATCTCTCAGATATTTATCAGGAACAACTTAAATAAGTCAACCAAGCAATCAGATTAAGCAAGCAAAACGAATTCAATGTAAAAAAATTAGGGTTTTCGGATTTTACAAGCAACACATGCGGCTTGCATGTTTGCGGCTGGGGGCTTATGTTCTTAGGGTTTTATTTTTGTTTTAGGTGTAAACCAAATATGTTTAGGGTTAGGTTTACTTAGATCTATGTTTTCAGAGTTCATAGATCTTACCTTAATCACCAAAAACGATTCTGAATGGACCACCGAGAGATTAGAGCTTGGACGGATTAGATCTTCTTTAACCTGAAAATCAAACGCCAAACACAAGAACAAGGGGAATGAGAAATCGCAAAAAGAGAGAGAGGAGACGTAAGCTAGGGTTTAGGCGAGTATGAGAAGAGATCGAGGGAGGATGGGACGGTGCTTCGCCGAGGAAGGTTTCTCGCCGGCTAGGAAAAGGGTAAGTCGGCGACGTGTACTGCATCTGAGTGTGTGGACGCGTCAGAGATCAGATTTTCAAGCCGTTTGCGGCAACAGATTCCTCTCGTCTTGGGCTTCAATTTGATATGTTGATCGTCGTCTGGCTCCACGGCGTTTGGGAGATACAACGGTTTGAAATTGAGCCGGAATTAGGGTTTATGTAGATCTGGCGGCGCGAACTAAAACAGGTCGTGAGGGCGCGTCTGAGATCGGATTGACGAGCCGTCTGGACCTACAGATTCTTCTCGTCGAGAGCTTCGATTTGATATATTACACGTTTTCTGGGTCCATACGGTTTGAGAGAACGACCTTTTTGAAGTTCGGCAGCAGATTAGAGCTTTTTTTGGTTTTTAGCTTTTAAGGTAGGGACTATCGTGCTGATAACGTGTTGTGGAAGGATGTCTATTATTCTCATTCATATCTCTCTATTTATACATGGAGTAGAACGTCATATAGATCTAGATAAACAATATCTCGAAGACAGAGATAACTACAAGGAATGAGATAACTATTATCGTCAACCATCTGGATAATCCTTAACATAAAGATCTTGTTTTTCATTGTCAACAAAGTTGATCTTGTTTTTTCTCTGAAGTTGCATGTTTTGACTCTTGTTTATCTTATGTGCGATTGAGATTAAGCAAAAACAAAACACAAACAAAGTAACTATAAGGAATATCAATACTGTTGAACGAGAAGTATTTTGGAAAAAGTCTACTTATACAAGTTTGTTTGGATAGTTTTGTTAGATTTTAATTTTTGGGTTTCTTTTATATATAGTAACTGAATATTAATCAATAACATTGCATAGTATTAATCCAAAAATTAATCTTTTTTTATTTTGATCCACTAACCAACTAACTAATTTTTTTGAACTATACACGTTAGCTTCGTCCACTAACTCATGATATTTAATGCTAACTATAAAAATTAATTTAATATTACACATAACAAAATATTTAACGAAAATTATACAAATTAATTTTAACCACTAACCAACGAATCAAAAGAAATTCATATTTAATGCCAAGTATATATATTCTTAGATCTTTAATATTATTATAGATTATAGAGATCTGATTTTGAAACAAAAAAAAACAGAAAATAATTAATTTACTTGATCTACAATTATTTTATTTCCACACAAATATATCATTTTCCTTTTTTTCTATTTACAATCAAATCAAAACACGTCTAAGTATATTCTCTACCTATATTTACAGTAACTTACATTGGTTACCAAATCTTTTATCCTAATATTGTTTAACCTACATCGACTCCACAATATTGTTATTATAAATAATGTCATCTCTACACCCTTTTACCTTAGTGCTATCGAAACACAAAACATATAAAAAATCGACCAGGGAATAAACGATGCCACTAAACATAGTTAACAATATGCAACTATTTTTCTTGAAAGACGTCAAACCATACAAGACTGCTTGGCGTATACAAGTGAAGTACTATACTCATGGAGACAATGGACAAACATTGTTGGTGAATCATTGGAAGTAATCCTATATGATGCATATGTAATTGTGCTATATCTAAGTTTTTTATTTTGTAAGAAATACACTAACATATATTATCTAACCTATGTTTTTATAGGATACAAAATACATGCCTCATGTAAATATTTATAAAAATATATGTAATTTTGGTATATAGAGGGTCTAGATCGGTTCTGTTATTTAGGATCCAAAAAAACTCGAAATATCCAAAACTCAAGAAAATATCCAAAACACAAAAATATCCAAAACACAAAAATATCCAAAAATTCAAACAAATACTCGAAAATATTCAAATACCCGAAAATAACCAAATTTTTATCCAAAATATGACCCATGAAACTGAAAATACTCAAAGTTTTATCTGAATATCTAAAATATATTTTAAGAAATTATTACCTGAAACCCGAATCTATAACCGAAAACCTGAATGAAAATTAAAAAAAATAATGTAATACCAGAACATATTCGAACTACCCAAATGTATCTAATATACACAAAATATTCCAGGTACTTAGTGTATCTGATTGGATCTCGGATAGAATCTGGACCTGAACCAAGACTGTGGGTCCAAAAAAATATCCAATATGTACTTTTCCCTGGATCCAAATCAACATGTATTTTTGGATCAGTTTTTGCATCCAGATAAAATGTTCAGACTTAAGAGAGAGTTATATAAAAAATTTATGTACATATGAAATCTCACATAATCTATGTTAGCTTCAGAATGCTTCTTGGCCCAAATAGTTAAGGCCCCTTTATTAACTAGAGAATCTATATTATAATGGGAGAGTTGGGTCTCTCCAGAGCACGCCACATCAGCAGCGTGTGGGTCCCACTTTAAAAAGTGTGAAAATGTTACTTCCATGGTTTGAACCTGGGTTATTGAGACACAAACACCAACACTAATACCACTAATACCACTAAACTAAAGACTAATTTGTAAATTGATGGCCGAAACTAATATAGATTTATGTACAAACACCAACAAGTTTTGAATTATCCTAGAAATTTAGATGCCTATTTATATCCCCTCTACGGCTGACACCTAGGGTTCTCCTACTCCGTCGCTTAACTGTCACAAGTCACCACTAAGTTAGAATGCGATCAGGTTCACCTCCCCTCTCCACCGTCGCTCTCTAAACATTTCTAAGAAATATCCATGAACTCTTGATCTCCCATATCTTTCGATCTTCCCCTCTTAATTAATACCATCAATACCTCATCCGTTTCACAACATATAACAACAATATCCCTATAAAAGTTGATTCCATATATAGGAATCAAACATCTCATATTCTCTTACAGTTATTTTTAAAGGCTAAGCTTATATCCTCCATTGAATGTCTGCCTCCACTATCTATGTCAAATCAGTTGTTTTGAAAGCCACCTTTGACGATCTCTGTCTTGGTTATTTTTCTCAAGTTAGATTTTTGTCATATCAGTTTATATAGGTTCGTAGTTTCAGTTATATGATTTTTTGATTAAGATTGAATCTTAATTTTATTTTTTTTCTCTTTCTTTGGCTAAGTAAATATCTATGTCAAGGCTGATGTTTTTCAGAATCAGACTCAACCTCTTAAAGATTTTGCAAGAAGGTTAGAAGGTATTTACCATCGCTGAATCTTGACTGAAAGATTTAGTTCTTTGATTTTGTTTTAGTGTATATATTTACGTGTATATTATATTTGGGACACCTATACTAACTATAATCAAATAACCGACAAAACCTGTAGGAAAACGCAAGTTTAGTGACTGTGGTAAGACAATTGGTATCAAAATCTGATGAGAATGGTCAGTTTTTGAGGTAAGTAAACCGGAAAGACCACTCTGTTAAACCAAAGATTTTATTAAACTAAAAAGTAAACGTGGAAGGAAACATGAGATATAAGATATCTACAAACAGAAGAAGGAAACAATTAAATCAAGGACAGCGAGGAGAAGAGGAGAAGAAGCAATCAAGAGCCTAGACAAAGAATTTCTTGCACGAGGAAAGACTCTCTCGCTATAAACCCTACCTTCCATTAACATCTTATTGGCAGTATGTAGAGCGTTAACTATTCTTTTTTTTCCGATTTAAGAAAATGCAGATCAATATTATTTTTGTAAACAAAAATTTTGTTCTCTGAGTTGAAAAAAAAAAGATTACAGCTTAAAATAATAATACACTTAAAATAAAGACATTTAAACAATTTCTATTTTAAATATTTATAATAGTTACAGTATCAATGTAACTAATTCTTCCTTTACCTTGTCAATAAAACGAGAGAATCATTATGAATGACTAATATTAATATTAATATTTACTATTATTTAATTTACATGTGTCACTGAAATATCTATTGCATATCTAAGAGTTTAAATGTGAGATACCCTTCTCTTTTTCATTTTTTTCTACTTTCTATTCATGAGACATTTCTTCTATTTTTGGTTATGGAGAATTTTTTAGATTTGTATTGTGCATATCTAAGAATTTTAAATGTGAGATACCCTTCTCTTTTTCATTTTTTTTCTATTTTCTATTTATGAGATGTAGGTTGTATAGAAACTTCGGTCAAGGTCCATTTCCTATTTCATTAACGTTTCAGAATCAAAATCTCTTGGAAACTTGAGGAAACTCTTTGAAAACGCGTTTCTTGATAATTTTATTTTAGAAACACGATGGAAACTTGCGTTTCTGATTTTAAAACTCATGATTCTAACTGGAAACGTGAAAGAATAACTATTTGCTATTTGATCTTAGTGATTAACATTTATTAACTTATATTTTAATATTATCTTTTGATATTTTTATCATTTTGATATAATGATATGATCTTAAATGAAGTCGGCTCCATAGTTTTTATCGAATGATACATATATTAATTTTTTAATTATTAATTAGAACTTTTATAAAATATATCAAAAATAACACTTATATTACATGATGATTTTTATTAGATAAATCAAACAAAAAATAATTTACATGTTAATTAATCATATATATATATATATATATATTATAAACGTTTCTAAAATTCTTCCATGTCTAATAATTTTTTACATCACATTTCTACGTTTCAAAACATTTTGTTTGTATGTATCCGTTTCCAATTCTATGCAACCTAGGATGTGTTATCCCCTTTTATTATTTGAGGAGCACTATTATAAATTAACCTTACCCTTAGGTGTGATTAACCAAATTGCCATTGCTTAGGTGTCAACACTACAATCCTTCTCACAATCTCTAATTAAAAGTCCTCATTTCAAAATATTAATTTATGTAGATTTAGTTGAATTTCAATAAAATTTTAATTCATATTTTCTAAAAATAATATTATATTTAATGTCTATATTTATTTAGATAGTAAATATGAGTTTTGTTTGCTTTATATAAGATACATTGAGCTATTATAAATTAATATATTAGTTATCAAATAAATCAACAGTTGATCGTCCAACTCAGATACATTATCACGATTTAACGTGAATAAATTAATAACATAGAAACTCAAATTAATTTTACACAATTTAATTTATTTTTGGTTAAAATTTAAAAAAATTGAATATCTAAATTGTTTTACTTGATTAATCATATCTTTATTGTATATTTGTTAAGATACTTGTAAACTTATTTTGAAAATATCTATATATATATTCTATGTTTTCTATCTGTGAAAATATTGTTATACTAGGTAGTGACCCGCGCCTTGCGCGGGATGAGATGAGATAATTATAAAATGCTTAAAATATAAAATTTTGATTATGTAAATTATAATTTAATTTAACATAATGTTTAGTATAATTTAGCTATAAAAATGTTTAAATTACATACATCTGATTATGTATATTATAACATTATATTATGTTTGTACAGGTTGGAAACCTTTAATATTTTGACAATTTGAATTTCAAACATATTATTCTAACTTATGAAGTAGCAAGATGACTGATTTAGGCCAATATCAAATGATTGAGAGCTTATAACATTTTCATTGTTATGGCCACTAACAAAAGTTAAAAAACAAACAAAACTCATTTGTTTTAACTAAAAAAGTAGATAAAAAAATAAGTGAAAGGGGATTAAGTTTTGGAAGTAAAAGTTGAATTATATAAGATGAATTCTTTTATTAATAATATTAAAATGTTTTTGTTAATTTGTAACCTTTTATCTATTTAAACTATTTTTGCACTTAAAATCTTGGTTATTTTTAAAATTTGAATGCTAATTAATTTTAAACTTATTGTCATATAAAAAAAATTAAAGTTAATTTCATTGTTTGCATTGGATATATAAACACTAATTAATTTTTATTTTATTGAATTTTTATTATATGTTGTAATAATCGTTGGATATATGTATGATAATATTAAAATTATATATGAATGTTTAGATTATATATGTAAATGTTTTTTATTATAGATAGATATATAAATATTGAAATTATATATGTATGATAATATATAGTATATGATTGGTACAAAATATTTGATAAAAAACAATTGATGTGATTAAAAGTGTTATTTAGTTTACAACTTCATATAAAGTAGTACAATGCAAAATTAAATTTTTCTGGGCCAATTTTTGTAAGGTTACGTATAAGGTTTATAAGGTTTGTACGAACAGCATGTTGTAATGTTGTAAACTTATTATATTATAAGGTTTGTAAGGTTACGTGCACAGAATATATGAAACTTATTTGTTATAAGGTTTATAATAAAAATATATGTTACACCGTATCCGAGTGTTTGTAATAAAAATGTGTTTGTTAATAGTGTTAATAAAGGTCCAATGGCATAAAATGTAAATACTCTAGTTAAAGAAGGCTTATTTAAAAGAAGGTTGTGAGAAGCCCTCTTGTGTTGACACATCAGCATAATGGCATTCTTGTTAATAACTTACACTTTAAAGGTTATTCTCTAAAAGTGCTCCTCTTTTAATATATAGGGGATATGTAAATATATTATTAGTTTACTTCTATTAAAGTAAATGTTAATATATGTATTATTATTAGAAAACTTACCAAAAATACAAATTTACATAAATAAATTATTTGCCACATTAAAGTTGATGTCATGTCATATTTTTAAAATTTATGTCATTTTGTGAGAATGAATGTTATGATGACATATAAGAAATCATTTCTAAAATAATATTTTTTTTTCTAAGTGTGGAAATATTGTTATATTTGTAAATATAATCTTAGTTTAGTTTATTGATGTTAATGATGATATATGAATTATTATCATATTATAGAAAACGTACCAAAAACATAAATTTACTTAAAATAAATTATTCATGTCACAATTAGCTTGATGCCATGTCTATCTTTTTTAGAAATCATGTAATCTTTTTATGAGAATGAATGTGGTGATGATACATCACCAAATCACTTTTAAAATAATGTCAAGGGGATATTATCATGTTCTAGGGATAGTTTTAAAATAATGATATTTTTAGTAAATTATGCGTAGGAGAAAGGTTATATCAAAGACTGGTCATATTTTAATAAGATAGATTACTTTTTGACATAAAACGATTGCTCAAGCTTAGAGTAGTCTAGAAAACCATGTTGGAATAGAAACCAATGTAATACAAATCCCTATAATATGGTTTCGCTATATGAGCTGATGAATCTGCTATTTTGTTTTCAGAACGAGGATGATAAACAGTTGAGAAGTCCACAAATATACTTTTCAAATTTGAAAGCTTCTTTGACTCCGTTGAAACATTTGGCCAAGCTTCTGAATCCTTTATCATCGATTCCAGGTCTTTGTAATCAATACCAAAGTGTTGGCATGCAATGCATTTGTAGCTTCCACTTCATAGCCCAACAAAGGATTTCAAGTTTCCACATATATCGATGACACTCTTCTCTTCTGAATCTTAGCTCTCAAAAGTTTAAATTTTCCTAACGAGTCTTTCCAACTTCATCCATAACCACTAAAGAGTGAGTCATAAGTCCATGATATATCAATCATACAAATTTCATGTAGCTTACGACTCAGAGAGGTAACTGATTATGTTGTTACTCTGGTTCCTCCACACTTTTTCTAGACTCAAACATTCTGAGATTCCGCCTCCGCATGCGTAATAGTTTACAAGAGGTTTCTAGTGATTACATGTATTGCCATTACTCATTATAAAATAGCTTAACATAATATAATATATGTTTTATGTGCATATAACGGATTACTCATTAACACCACACATTAGCGAACATATATGAGAATCGACATATCAATTATAATGATTTTATTTATTTTAAAGCTATCCCATTAACTTACATATTTGTATATTAAGATTATATCAAACATGTTAAAAATTTCGACATATGCCTCACATATATAATCCCCTTAAATCATATAGTTGATTCCAAATATATAGAATGTGTGAGGAAACTGTGGTTCTTACGTAGTCAAATCATGAATGTCATGAATAAATTTGGTATATTGCTAGATTAAAAACGATGATTCTCTGTTATGATAGTTCTTAGTCGGATTAGGAATAAATATATTACATGTTCTAATTTTAGCAATCATCTCATTTGTTCATCTCAAGCATAAAGATTATGCAAGACTTACAACTCTACCATCTCAAAGAACTTCTTTCTTTGTGGGTTTATATATATATATATCGTATTGAAAGAATTTACTTCTTATTTAGATTCAATTAATTATATTATTTATATAATATAATATAATGATAAACTTGTGAATATTGTATGTATAATGAAACATGTTTATCTTCAGAAATTGTAGAATCAATTCAAAATTTAAATTGATTGATTTTTTCCCATCAGTTATTTTGCGGAAATTAAGGTTGTATAAAAAAGGTAAGTTTGTGGATCCATTTTTTTAAATTACAACACAAGTATTATATTTATATTTTCATAATCGTTACACATTTATATAAGGTAAGTGCATTGATTATATAATTGGTATATGATAGTCATATACTAATTTGAGTTGTGTTGTTTTGTGTATTAAGACAAGTTCTAATATAAATTGGAGCGCAAGTTTTGTGATATTAATTCGTGAATATTTTCTATATTTAGTCCGATGTGATTTTATCAGTGTAGCCCTACACCCGCATCATTTGGTATATAAATAGGTAGCTTTGAACACATCTCCTCTGACAATCTTCTTCTCAAACCATCATTTCAAAAGCATTATTTTTAGTTTTTTTTATATAGATTTTATATTACCTATGATATATTTAATATGTAGTTTATGAGTTTTTTTATTTGTTTCCTTTTAAATTGTTCTTTCATATAGAATTTATTCTATTTTCTATATTTCTTTTATCTTATATTCATAATTTATATTTTGAAAGCAATAATTCTATATATTGCATATGTTTCGTTTTATCTTTAATTCATAACTATTTTTATACAACTCTCTCCTTAGTCTTATAGATTTATTTCCACAAACTATATTTCAATTACAAAAAAATAACACACGTTAAAAAAAATCAAAACTTACCTTAAATAAAATACATAATTTTGTTAATTTTTTTACAATATGTAATATTTGTGATTATGACTTTTATCTTTTTAATACTTTTAGATTTAAAATTATAATATTTCTTAATCTATTCATCCCGCGCAGGGCGCTGATTATCACCTAGTATATTCTATATTTGGAGATGGAGAGTTTCTTAGTTTTGTATTGTGCTGCCTGTAGAAAATTTTAGCCGGTTTCCACCAAGTTTGGTCCCCAAACAACAATGGAAGTTTTTTTTATGAATTGTATGAAATTAAAAAAGTCTTACTTTTTGATGTGACATAATATGCCACTACATACAATCTACCATTTTTACTACATTCAACCTACCATTTTTCTGTTCCATATATTATTGATCAATATCATTCAGTATTAATTAAAAAATTACGTACGACTTATAACACGGAGTCTTTAAACTAACGACACTTAGTCATCCCTTCGCCTGCAAGTAAATGTGGAATATGACATATGCGAATACAAACATAGCACAAAATTTCTGTGGGAGTATAATTCTTTTCTTTTACATACTTTGTGAAAAACATGATGACACTTTGTGTCCAAAAATAAAACATGATGACACCATAAACAGACAAGTAAACCATTTTCATCTTATATTGCATATGAGTTATTCGTCGGGTTCACCTAGATGAAGACCAAGGAACTCAATTTATTTTAATACTTAGGTAAAAAAATTATGTTTATTTAAATTTTGAAAAAGAATCTGATAATTGAAAGTATAAAAATTTTATCAGCTTTGAAATTATTTAGATACTTAGTTCTTAATTATTTTGGTTAAATCAAACAAATAATTAAAATCCTTGTGGTTAACGGGTTGACAGATCCTCCTATATATTAATTGACAAATCACTTTAGTGATTTTGCTTATGTATCGATCACTGATGAAGTTTTGAAAAAAATTATTATAATTTGATTGGTCAATGTTTTTTAATTTTTAATTATTTTATTTAGATATAAATTATATGGTAAGTCTATAACTAATTAATATCAATTACCAAAGAATCTAAATGATATTAAAAATAGTAATTTATGGTAACTAATTGTCAAAATTATAGAAAGAGTAATAAAGATTGATTATTTTTTCTTATATTTTTAACCATATAAGACAATGAATAATTTTAGAAGTGTTTATAAGAGCACATAAAATAAAAATCGAAATTATATATTAAATGAGAACTTACTTAAGTGATTTTTGTCGATTATTAGGAAAGTCTTAAGAAAATTATTAGATCTAAAGATTACAGGTAAAACTAAAAATAATTAATACCAGTTGTCAAATAATCAAAATGATATTACATATAATAATTAATGGCAAATAATTGTTAGAATTATAGAAAGATAAATATTTCTCAAGATAAAAGAGTACTAATTTTTAATTAATTCTTTTTATAGTTATAAAAGTACATAACAAAAAAAAAATTATTTATATATAAATCACTGTAATAATTTTATATTTTACAATATTTTCGTATATAAGTATATGCTAACTATTAATAACTGATGAAGTTCATATATTTTCATAAATGATTTAGAAAGTTTTTTCTTAGAAAAATAAAATTATTTATCATAGATTCTAAAATCATTTTATCAGAATTTTAAAATTAGTTTTTAAGAGCATATAAATCATTTATAGAAGAAAAATAAAAAATTTGGAAAAAAGAGAAATTTGCAATAGAAAATATTTTATTTTTAATTCAAAAATAAATAAAAGTAATGTGATAATTACATATTTATATAAATATGTAATTATTGCAATGTACACAGAAAAATATATACATTAGTCGTTTAATATATAAACTTTGAAGATTGGACAAATTATATTGAACGGAACATGTGAGAGCGTTGCAATTATAAAATGTTTTGAATTTAAGTCAAATATACCATAATATAGCAAATAAAGTAATGTGGTGATTGAAAAGAAATTCTAAGATGGGTATTTGATTGATTATGTGATTGATATTAATATTTAGAGAGAGATAAAAACATCTCGCAAAAAATTATGTAAGAAAATTAGAAAGACATTAGCAATTAGCAATGCATGTTAAAAAAAGTGATGAAAAGAAAGAAATGCTAAAATAAAAACAAGAAGAAGCTAAATTTGATGCATAATATATGTTGGAAAAGTTAATGTAATAATTGCATATATAAATATTCATTAGTTATTTGATTCAAATTTAGGAGATCTTCGCAACTGAGAATTAATTTGCATTAAAATTAAATGAAGTGATAGATAAGATAATATGAGATTATAAAGTGTTTTAAGACTATTTTTAGGTTCACTGATAATGAATTTGTTAATCATGTAATGAAATTAAGTAAAATAATTTTTTTAGTGATTTTGATTAATATTACTAAATTATCACTTAATCTCTTGTTTCTAAAAACCAGTATTGAAATTTTACATTTTTAAATTATTTAGAATTAAAAATTATCTTTTCAATATTTCTAATTATTATTCAAAAATTATAGTATAATATAAGAATATATATTTTACATAATATTTATACCCGCAAATTTGCGGACAGCCACTTAGTCTCAAATTATTTCGGAAAGAACCATAATAATGCACATAGCTTCAAAACTGGTGTTCCACATTGATTAATACATGGTTTGCTTATATCTTTTATTTTAGGAAAACATATATATAATGCTAACTCTATAAATATTTCCATTGCAATGTATTGAGGCTATATGGCAAATTCAATATCGAGACTCCTAAAGTTAAATTAAATATTTGCAATGCATATAGTCAAAGACATATATTGTGGGCCAATGTTAATGTGATGGTATTTATTACAATATTTATTGTCATGAGTGAGTGACAAGCTAATATATGTCAACATATTAAAAATGTATTTGTATGGTTTTAATACTATATTTATAATTTTATTTAAGACATCAAAAATATATTTGTATGGTTTAATACTATAAAAGGTAAGATTGTATATTACATTTTAATATAATTTTGACAATGTTGCAAAGTATATTCATAGTGTTTTACGTTACACAACCTTAAAAAATTGTAATATAACAAACTAATGTGATAAACCATTTATACAAAATATCCACATACATATAAAAGACAACTTATTATTAACATCCTAATCTCATCTCACCATCACTACAAGAAAACAAAAATTTAACAAAGACGTAAATCGAAGTTAATTTATCGTAAATAGACCTTTAAATAACTTCAAAACACAATTCGTCATAAATCGTCTGTCGTAATAGAATTATCCTCGCTAAATCGTCGTACTATTACGAGGAGAAATATTCGTCGTACTGTTACGTGGAGAAATATTCGTCGTAAACGATACATAGACCATTTCTATATAAATGACACGTAGAATACTTCGTCGTAAAGAACACGTAAAGATCCGTCGCCAAATACAACGTAAATATTACGACGAATTTGCGTGTTTATCGTATTAAATTCCAAATAAAATTTACGAGGACATACGTCTAAGAACACATAAATTACTCGTTAATTTTACGTCGACCTAACGAATGTTTCCTCTTTAAATAGACGTAAACTTGCTACAAATTTACTTTGATTCTTTTTTCTATATTAAAAATTATAAATAAATTAATAAACTAAAATTATTAAAAAATTAAATAATAGAAAATCTGAAAATATTTTATAAATATTTAAGTTTGAATTTCTAATACAATAAAGAGAGAAAGAAATTAGCTAAGGGTTGTTGAAGTCTGGGAAGAAGCCGTGACTCCTTCTCTCCATCTCCTCCTCCTCTGCGGAGCGTGGCTGTGGAATCCCAGATCCTACCCGTCTCGCCTGCAACATGCTCTTCAATTGCAGATTTTCAGCCCGCTAGAACATTCATAAAATTTTCGACGTGAACCTATTTGAGCTTGCGTTGCGTTCAAATCAGAACGTGTCGCTCTCAACTCAGAACGATCTGAGCAGTCTCATCATCCCGTCTCTGACTATGAGACGATGTTGTCCTTGGGAAATCGTTAACGAAACCATTTTCAAACGTACGTCCCTTTTGTTTTAGGGACCACCTTAAAAAATAATTTAGGACCACTTTTAGATTAAGTTGAATAATAAAAAATTTAAATTTGTACCTCCGCATAAATCTTATCACTTCAAGTATGGATAATGTCACATGATTTCATTGGGTCATTTGGGTCTGACGCTTTTCAATCTGGCAACCAAGTCGCTATAAATTTGCTCAGACCTAGGATCTACAATTTTCCAGCATTATTCTTGTGGGTCCTCTGTAAAACTCTTTAAGAGATGGTAGTACTCCCACTCTTTTGGACTAATATATATTTATATATGAAAGTTAGAATATATTAAAAATAAATAAAAAGACTTATTTGAAATACTTACCATGTCTAGACGGATACCGGCACGTGGTTTTTGGCATGATGAGTGAAGCATCAGCAAGTTATCATGCTCATCTTTCGCCAGACGGGAAGGCAGAGCAACTGTTGCCAACTCTAAGTCGAGGATGGATTGTTCCAATAATGGATGAGGTCATCCCACACACATCCTTGTGATCGCAGTGGGTTTCCCCTGCTCATAACCCTTCATCGCCCAATATCCTTCCAGTTTGAGACCGTGTCGGTATATTGAACCTTTGTCTTCCTTGACAAACATTTCTTCAAGCCTTCTCGTTGATCCCTATGGGCTAATGCCAAATTTTGCCGTGTAACATAAAAATATTAGATTTAATATATAAGAAATAAAAATTAATAATTAAAAAAATTAAGTGTTGGCTATTTTATCTATCAAATTTTTTTTTTAGAAATATTGATTTTTAAAGTCTAATTAATGAGTTTGTAGAAAAAGATGAAATTTTGTTTTATAAAAATATTATTTTGTTTGTTGTTTTTATGTAACAATGATATTTCTAAAACATTTTTATGAATGAGAGGACATTTTTTATGGCTTATGTATTTACCAATTGTGCTCGCACGGCTCTGCATGTATGACTACCCATGCCACCAAAGAGATCTCTATCATGAAGTGTAAGCTTCTTTTTCCTAACCATTTTGAAAAAAATTAGATTATTAATCAAATAACATTTTAAATTTATCTTCTCTATAATGCATGACGTCGAGGTTGTGGTGCAAAAGAAGATCCTTCCAATATGATAACTCCCAAAATATACTCTATTGTGCCCAATTGTGCTGAACTTCGTAATAATCAAGCATATTATCGGGAACATGCCAATTGGCCCCACGTAAAACTGTTTTTGAGCTCCGTAGTAACCGATTTGCGCTCAATTTGTCCTCCAGTTAAATATGGAGGTAGTGTTTCTCACAACCCATTTTATAACTAAACATTGTCTGTTTCTTCACGTACGGATGACTAATGGGAAGAAATTGTCGGTGACAATTGAATCAACATCTCTTCCTATCATTCTCAATTGAAACACATCTTTCGTTCCATTACCAATATGGACAAGATAAATCTTCCATGTGTAGTCCATCCAGACAACATACCATAAGAAGAAAAGTCACTTTATATCCACAAAAGCATTCCGGGTATCGTAAAAACTTTTTTCTTTGAACAATCATACGTCCTCATCCCTGTTGACCACAAATCTTTCTTCACTATTATCAGTGGTTGTAGAAAAACATATATAGACCTTTTTGGATGCTTCAGATTAGGTATTAATATGGTAAAGAATAGAAACTCCCGTTACATGCACATCTCCAGTGGTAGGTTGTATGGCGTAAGAATGACTGACCACAATGAATCTTGTCTCCCTGACATTCCAAATAGACTAAACCTATCTGTGCATTATCCAAGATACACATTCCGAATATTTCTATTGAAATCAGATATATTGTATTAAAATGTTTCCAAGCTCTTTCAGTTGATGGATGAGTGATCTCACCATCCGTCTGAGTATGTTCGGCATGCCATCTCATCTCTCCAGTAGTCCTCTCAGATTGGTACAATCTTTTTTAAACATGTCTATAATTGGTAGGTATCACATCCTTTGGTACATTACCCTATTACGCCATCGTCTTTGCGGTTTAATCGTAGCTTCTGGCACAATCGACATCTTCTAACTTCTAATCATCTCTCCAGTAGATCATGCAATTGTCTGTGCAAATATCTATCATCTCCGGAGGCAATCGAAGACTTATAAACTAATTTCTGAATCTCATAATAAGAATCAGCTAACACATTGTCTTCCGGCAAATACTCTTTAACAAGTTCCACCCCATGCATCCATTGCAATTTTCAGGAAGATTGTGATAAGTTTTAATATTCATCATCCTAGCTGCTAACGATAATTTAGAGATACCTTTTCTACAACCATTGTAGATTGGCTAATTCGCAGTAGTTAACATTTCATACAATTTTTTGCATCTATGTTAAGTTTTCAACTTCATCAGCTACCATATCATGAACCTTATCATAACTACTATATGCTCCTCTGATGGTAACTATTTTTATTATGGCAAATGATTAACCGGTGTATCCTGAAAATTACTATTACTATTACTAGATTCATTCCCACAATTATAACCTTCACCATGTTGAAACAAAATATAATAATGTGGCGTGAAATCTCTATTTACTAATGTTTCCATACATTTTTCACGAGGAGAAAATTTTGTATTGTTGCATTTCGAGAGAACAGAACATCTTACAGCTTTCCTGCGTTAGCGGTGTAGAATCTGCGTGGTGCATAAATGTCTTCAGCCCGTCAAGAAATTCTTTCATCACTCTCATGTTAGCATCTCTGTGCATATACATCCAACTCCGTAACTCAAAAATATTGCCATCACCGGACACTTTTTTTTTCTTTTATGTTTTTTGGTGTGTTTTATTTGAAACACAAATGACGTATACAAAGAAAATTTCAGAAACTGGTAGGTGATATTTTACTAGGAATTTATGAAGAAACAAAATTTCTAACCCCATACCAAAAACATGTTTACACCTAAAAAAGTAGATAGATTCGAGAATTCGTCGTTTAAGAGAAGTAAATTTTTTCGTTGTAAAATAGAAGCTAAGTTTACCTCTACTTTACGACTGAATATAATATCATCGTAAAATACACGCACACTTACTTCTTTTTTACGAAGATATTTTCTTCTCGGTACTTTACATGAAAGTACGTGGAAAAATTTTATCCTCGTAAACTCGATGAAAGGTAGATGTAAATTTGCGAGTCTCATGTTTTCGAGTAACTTTTCTTAGCAAAGCAGAGGTTTTCTTGTAGTGCATGCGCTTTTGCGCAGGTGTCTACCTAGTACTAGAGATTTTTGGCAAGGGGATCCTATATCACCTTACTTGTATATCCTTTGTATTGAAGGTTTGTCCATACTAACCAAGCAGAATATTCAAAGTAAAAAAATTCATGGATACAAAGCTTCAAGGGGAGGACCACCCATCTCACATTTGTTCTTTGCTAATGATTTTCTTGTTTCCTGCAGAGCTAATTAGAAGGAATGTCTAATACTAATGGGCATATTATACACTTATCAGAAATCTTCAGGTCAATCAATAAACTTTTCTAACTCGACTATCACGTTCGCAAGAGATATTCCACTTTATACTCAGTAGACAGACAAGAATATGTAGAATATGCAGATTTAGAAAATATCTAAAATCACTTGAAAGAATTGGTACAAAAAGAAAGAAAGCTTTTGAGTATATAAAGCAAAGACACATAATAAATAAGACAATTGGTATATCAGGTTCCTTTCACCAGCCAGGGGCGGTTCCAGTAAGGCCCAAGTGGGGTCATATGACACCATATAAATCGCTAAATAAACAAAATTGTATACAAATTGTTAAAGAATCTATGGCAGAAATATTTGTTCTGTGCTTTTTGACCCCCCATAAACCTGGGTTCAAACCCATTGGACAACTTTTTTTCTTTAATTTTGAAAAATCATATATATGTGACCCCAGTAAAGTTAATCTTTGGTTCCGCCACTGTGACACCAGCTCGAAAAGAAATGTTGTTGAAGGCGGTGACCACACCCCTACCTACCTGTACGAGGTTAAGCTTCCTCTTACCAAAGTGACTGATCAAAGAAATAACATCAAGTATGAGGAACTTCTAGTGGTCAGCTCAAAAGGATAAACATAAGATCTCTTGGATTAGCTAAAAGAAGATAACAAGTTCAAAAAAGGAGGATGGTTTAGGAATTAGAGACATGGAAAATTTCAACCTTGCTTTTTTAGATAAGAAAGGATGGCAAATACTAAAACATCCTTCTTCTATGTTAGCAAAGGTCTTTAAAGGCTAAATACTTCAGAAACACATACTCTATGAAAGCCAGAAGTTACCAAACATCGAGCTATGCATGGCGAAGCAATAATGCAATCAAAAAGCTTTTTACAAAAGGTGTGAAATGGATAGTATGTGATGGGAGTTGCATTAATGTATGGGAGGACAATTGGATTCACACAAAACATGAAATGCCGGTACTGGAAACAAAGTTGTCACATACCCAAACCTTAAGGTTTGTCGACTTCTAATTCGACGAAACAAATCAATGGAATGAAGAGCTGGTGAATACTTTTATGAGGCCTCAAGATGCTCAGTACATACTCAATATTCGACTTTAGTGTCATGCATAAGAAGACTAACCTCATATAAAGTTACACAAAGACAGGTGAATATACTGTAAATCTGGTTGTCACCTACATAATCAAAAAGAGGAAGAACATATTCAAACTTAATAAAATAACACAATGGTATCAGATGATGTCAAAGAAGCTTGTTCAAATATATGGCCTCTGATTTTCCTTCCAAAAATCAAATTCCTTAGTGGAGAATGTTTCATGGGGGCTTATATGTTGCAGAAACTTAAAGAAGGAGGAGTTAAAGACAAATGATTGTTGTCAAATTCGTAAAAAAATCTTTTGAAACACAAATGCATTTTTTTAATGTATGGTATCAAGAAAAGTATGGTCATTACCTACAACATTCAAGGAGGATAATGTATACAGAGGCAATGTTCTTCAAAATTTAGGGACATGATTGCTCAAATTAAAAAAAAAAACAAACTGAACTTTCATGCAAAATGGAGAATATGGAAGATGAGGAACAATATTATTTTCCATCAATAGAGAGATCACGTTGTAAAAATGATCCATGTTGCCATTAGAGAACACCAACAATGGAATGAGGCAAATGAAAAGAAGTGCTAGTCATAATGGAAATATATAATCAAAAAGTGATAATATATAAGTGGTGCTCTCAAGACACTCAATTTACTACTACAAAGTCTATACTTCTTGGAAGAATACAAATGAAGAGAGAAATATTGAATGGACCTTATATAACAAATAAGACATCCAAAAATTCTATGGTTTTGGCCTCAATAACTCCAAAAAATTCTTCATTAGAAGTCAAAGGTCAAACTCTGTTAATGGTAGTACACCAAATTCGGACATTTGGGTACAAACAATTAGTTTTTTCGTAGTGATTCCAAACCAATGGCAGATGAGTTAAATCAGTGGAATGCTGCAGTAACCATCAAAACTGATCGTAACACTTAGATCACTTCTTTGATATAAGATATAGTGGAACTTTCAAAAGCGAATAAGTTTTTATTTTTTTATATTTCTAGGTTACATATTAATGAAGTTTGATGTATTAGCAAAAAAACTAAAATTAGAAAAACAAAACTATATTGTAAATTGGTTTATAATAATATATAGAAATTGTTGACAAAAAATATAGTTTAATTTATATGCAATTTAATAAACATGAATTAAAGTTTTGAACTAACTTAAAATAGGTAATGTAGTATTTTTTTTTTATGTTAAATTAGAAAGATAAATTCCTCAACTTCAAAAACTAAAATTATGAAATAATTAAATATATAATGGTGCATACTATATCTCCGAAAAAATATTTTCAGATTATCTAAAAATCACATAGACAGTGAAACCACACATCATTAAACTGTCCAATAATAATTCTGTATCGTTTCGATAAAATTACGCCGAAGGGACATTCAATAATAACTCTATGCCATTATTGCTGTAGTCTCTTTTCTTTTTTTAGATTTTATTATTTAAATGAAGGAAATCCAAACGACAGAAAAAGGAAAATATAAAAAATTAAATACTCAGAAAAGTAAGATTAAATTTAAAGAAAAGGAAAACGGAGAGACGCTTTGTGTTCAGTATAAAGAGAGAGGAAGCGATGAAGCCAAAACTCTCAGTATCAAACCTCAAAACTCAAAAGTCTCAAAGACCAAAAACCCTAAAAAAAAAGAAAGTGATGAGTGGGAAGAAGCTGGAAGATCCGCCGAGTGCATCTTCTTCAAGCGACGAAGACGCTGTTGCCAACTCTTCTTCGTCCGAAGAAGAAGAAGAAACCGATTCGGAATCCGAAGCCGTGCCAGTCACGAAACCACTTGTGAAACCTCAAGCTAAGTCCAAAAAGGTTGAAACTCCTTTGAAGCCCGAGGGCAAGAAGCGGTCTAGTGAGGTAGCTGAAGGGGAAGTGAAGAGGGTCAAGAGGGTTTCAGGAGAAGACGACAAAAAGAGTAGTACTGGAGAAGAGACGAAGAAACTCTTTTTCCAAAGAGTTTGGACGGAGGAAGACGAGATTTCGGTTTTGCAAGGGATTATCGACTACAAAAAGGAAACTGGGTCAAACCCTAATGACAAGAACGCTCTTTATGATCTCATGAAAAAATCTGTAAGTTTTGATGTTACTAAAACTCAGTTCATTGAGAAGATTAGGGGTTTGAAGAAGAAGTTTGAGAGAAATCTTGCTAGAGGCATGAAGAAAGGTAAGGGTCCGTTTTTTTCTAAAGCTCATGATTGTAAGGTGTTTGATTTGGCAAAGTTGGTTTGGGGAGATAATGGGATCATGGCTGTTGAATCGTCACCAGCTGTGAAATCTGGTGGCAAGTCGAAGAAAGTTGAGCTTGCTGTGATGAAGCAAGAGGAGCCTGCTATGAAGAAGCAAGAGTTTGATTCCATTGTTGAACTAGTAGTAGCTCGTTTTGGTGTGGATGATCTTGCTGCTAAACAAGGCTGGAGTAGGCTTTCTGCAGAGGATAAGGAGAGATTCGAGGAGCAGTGGAACGCCTTGCAGCTTAAGGAATTCAAGTTCTACTCTCAAAAGAGCGGTTTTATTCGTCAAGTGGTAACAAAGATGGCTGAAACTTCTCGACCAAACCTTTAAGTTTTATGTTTTGTTTCTGTTTTCTTTTTCTGGTTGTCTCTTTTGCTTGAACTCGGATTTGTTGTTTTACTTTCTCTTTGGCTTATCTATCTATTCTCAAGTGAAGTTTCAAATAGATAAGTAACGATGTTCATTTCTATACACAACAAGAACCATATTTGCTCAAACGTTTGCCTGCTTAGAAACTGTAGAGCCGAATCACACAAATTCTTATAGACACAGATTATTGAACTCTTTTCATTTTCAAGATGCAGCAGGTACGACAAAATAATCAACTTTGGTTAATAAAACTCAACACCATTTCTTACTACTTTCATTTCATATTTTTACTTTTTATATCTCTTTATATATTAAAATGGAACATTTTTAAAATTTCTTCTTCTCTTACTAGACATTGAATCACATTAATTTAAAATCCTTTATATTAACCAACGATACCATATAATATAATTTAACTCCTAAATTTTTTATATAATTGAAGTAATTAAATATTTTCACTGATTGAACATGTATTAGATTATCATGTTTGAAAATCAATGTTTTAGAATATAATTTTGTCACTCATAGTTTGTGAGTTTTCAGAGTTGAATAATCGAGAACAATTATTATTCGTGTATATTAATTTTGAAGCATTACAATATATTTTGGTATGCACGTGTCATCACTACGAGATTTGTAAAATTCTTAGAAATAAAGTTGATACATCTAAACATATATCATACATTTTATTAAACTAACTATCAAATTAATTATTAATATATAAAAGAATATTCTTCATTCTTTCCTTAGCAAAGACTACGAAATTACCTAATATGGTTAACAAATATATGACAACTAATGATTTGATAACCATTTTTGTATCCTCCATTTTTTTTTTAATTTTATATTCTTAAAAGAAATTAAACAATCACATTAAGCATATAATTAAAAATCTAGATTTTTTATCTGCTATAGTTTGAATTTTTTTAAAAAATTATTAATCAATAAGTCTGTTGAAAATCCACAATGAAATATATAAATATAAAGTCTCATTTAATATATATTCAGATTAAATTTATATATGTATATATATATATTTCAATATCATTAAATTAATATATATATATATATATATATCATATATAAAATACATAAACATGTTAATTTCAAAATTGCATTGAATAGAAAACCTCATTTAATAAATATTTATACTAATAAAAATAATATTTTTGTTACAGAAAATATAAAAGTATTAATAAAATCATATGAATACGAAGCCTCAATTAATAAATATTCATATTAAAATATACTATATATCTATGTCAATATCATTTAATTTTAATTATATACCATATAAATAAATAATTATTTTATTTTTACCAAAAAATATTATTGTAAATAAAAGAGGGATTTTTTTGTATATGTAATACTCCAATTTAATTGTATACGTAATAGTTACTTATTTTTCATTTATTCAATATATTTATTATTTTATAATGTATAAACACAAATTAATAATATTATGTATAAATAATTTGTATACATAATTAATGCTCATTCTGCATAAGTGCAAATCTCAAATGTTATTCGATCAAATCATTTCAAAAATACAATTCTTCATATCGAAGTGAGATGGTGAATTATAACATCCGAATAATATCATTGAACCTTATGTAAATTAAAAAGATTAAAAAATATCAACAAACATGACCTCACTCATCAACCTTATATTAACGGTCAATGATTATACGTTTGGGGACTTATGATATAATGATTGAACGATGATAGTATTTTATGATTATTAATATATAAGTTCTACACCACGCATGGGTAATCACATAGTTTTTATATATTTACATATTAACAATGATAATAAATTCAACATTATAGCACACCACATTCTTTTGGTCACGACTCATTCACGGATTTTTGGTTACAATTCATTTGCACCTTTTCGATCACAACTCATTTGCACCTTTTCGGTCACGATATTTTTGCACATTTTCGATCACAACCCATTCACAACTTTTCAGTCAGGATCCGTTTGTATCCTTTCGATCATGACATTCGTACTCTCGGTTACGACACGGTTGCACGTTTTGGATTATGACACATTTGTACCTCTTGGATCACAGGTTACGACACATTCATACCTCTAAGATCACAACACGTTTGTATGTTGACGACACGTTCACCAAATGACCAAAAAGATACCTTATATAATATATATATATATATATTTAATCTATATTCCATTTGTTTCATTTTAGTTGTCGTTTTAGGTTTATGCACACAGATTAAAAACACATTTAATTTTGCATATTTTTGAAATAAAAACATCATTACCTATAAACTGAACCACATTTCAACCAATGAAAAAAATAAAAATATTATATAAAGTAGTAAATTTTACATTGAAATTATAAAACGATACTTATTTTGAAACAAAAAATTTTACTCTACAACGATAACTAAATTGAAAGAGAGGGAATACAACTTTTTTATCAAAATAGTTCAATGAAACTGTACAATGGTCAATTTTCTTAAAGCATACAACTCTTAATAAATAAACATGTTTTGTTTGCTTAGGTGATCGAATATTTAAAATGTTTTTATTATAAAAGGGTTTATTGGTTAAGTTTTTTGAAATAAACAACTTTTTGGTTATGAATATTTATAAAAAAGTTTAATGGTTAAGTTTCAAAAAAAAAATGCATCTCTTTAAAAAATGAATGTGTCTCTTATTTAAGTGAAGTTATGATGTCATACTCAAAAAATAAAATTGTAACCATTGAATTAGAAATTATGCACAAAATCAACAGTTGGATGTTATTTTTTCTGTATAATTAAAATGATGTCAGCGGTTAAAAAAAATGGTTTGCTATTATATATAGATATCGTTTTTATATTATGGTTAACATGTAAAATAAATGTTGTTGAATTATTATGGTAAATAGAATTAAAGAAGTAGTTAAGAAGAGTGAAAAATGTTAAATATGTAATAAACACTTGAAAATAGGTAAGTTTTGTTTTGTACTTTTATAATAAATATTTTCCAATTATTTTAAAAAAATGATAAATGTACTAGTTAGAATTAGTTGAAAATAAAAAACTGTAAAAACCCACTTAAAATAGGTTAATATTGTTTTGTACTTCAGTCTTAATATAGTAAATATGAAAATTATGGATGTCTAATATCTGATCCAATTTTGGATTTATAATTTCCTTAGACAAATATACGAATCTAAATTATATATTTTATAATATTTATGTTATATAGAAATTATTCAACTATAGAAAATTTAAATAATAATTTGAAAAATCTAAAATAGTTTTAACATATGAGGTCATAGTTGGCAACATATCTGTTCTATGATTTTCATTAATCAACTTACATATATGTTTTCAGTTTTAAGACTATATGTAAAAATTAAAAAACGGACATCTTTTACTCTTAGTATAAATTAAAAAGCATAAAGAATTTTGCATTTTAACATTTCAATTTCGTTTGTAAAACCTTTGGTAATTTTTAATTTAAAATTTTACATAAGATCAGATTCATATATCTAACTTTAATGATTAATTTTTGGATCTATATCAGAATAGAAAAGTTATTGTTCTAATGAATCTAATTTGGATATTAAAAAATTTGAAATTTCTGACAGTTATAAGGCCATGTTCATTGCGGGGTTCTTAAATGGGGTTCTTAACTTTTGACTCTTAGTTTTTCTTAGTTAAAAAATAAAAACCGGCTCTTAACAAAAATTAAGAACCCCACTTAAGAACCTTGCAATGAACATGCCCTAAGTTCTCATTCTTAGAAAAACTAATTTGAATAGGTTAACTTAGAATTATCTAACTTGCAACCAAAAGAGCTCACATGAGAAAATAATTTTATTGATCAAGCTTCTTTCCCAAAGATATTCACATGACGGTTTCAGTTACAAGAAAAAAATAAAATGAGAAATTAATAAAAACATCAAATATGCATAGACTCATAAAATGCAAAGGTAAAAGTCACATCTTTATCTTCAATCAATTTTCACTAGCTGGGTGCAACTGATTGAAGAGACTGGAGACATATCCGTTCTTCTCTGTTCCAATCACGCTTAAAGACCATCATTATTACAGGTCTTTAGGGCACCCGCATTAAGGGTCTTTAGGGGGAATCCTTAAAAAAATAATTAAATAATTAGTGAATCTCATAAATAGTTAAGGATTCGATTTTTAAAATTTCTCCCTAAGAACCGATCCTTAAGGAGTCTTTACACTATTTACGGGCCTCCATGACATGTGGCGACCCGCCGATTAGTTGATATTTTTTTTGTAATCTAAAAATAAAATAAAAAGTGAATAGTTAAGGATCCCCGGTGGATTTCACCGTTTGCGAATGCTCTTAGTTAGCATACTTGGTGACCGATCCTTAGACCATGTTTATCAGCGTCTCTTAGAATGAGGTTCTTAACTTAATTTGACTTTTTTTTTTTTTTTTAAAATTTTTTTGTTAAGAGACGGCTCTTAAGACTCTTATTTAAGAGACGTCTCTTAGGTTTTCTTAGTTAAAAGTTAAGAAACGTATTTTAGAAAAGTTAAGAACCTCTGCTAAGAGACCCCCAATAAATCTGTTCTTATGTGTGGTTTACAACCACGTGTCAGCTTCTTCTTGTTTTCTTTTGTCCTACCAAAAAAAATTTGTTGTTTTTTTCCCATTTAAATTTTTTTTATCCTATTTAATCTATTTCTTTTTCATATTCTACAAATATCCATACAAATATTGCTAATATAATGGGTGTTCGAACTAGAATTTGTGATAGACAAATGTATCAACAACTGAAAGCTGATTTGGTTGAACATATATGATATAAATTTTGACGTGATGAAAACAACAATTGAGCTCGAATATTTTTAAAAATTATTCTCAATTGTTGTATTAGTCTTTCTTTTTATGATTTTTAACATCTATATTTTAAATGTTATTTTTTAATATGTTTTATTTAACAAATAATTTTTATCTTTAAAAAAGTTTAATTTTTTTAAAAAACCCTTAATTAAGAAATTCCTATTGAACCACTCAAAATGAGAATTTCTTAACTAGAGTTCTTAAGTCCACTAAAGTACATTTATATAATTAAATTATCATTAAGAACCCCAAATGAGTTTCATGGACCATGTTTATCTACGGTATCTTAGGGTAGAATTTTTAACTTAATTTGATTTTTTTTTCTTTTTTTTAAAAAAATTCTAGCTAAAAAACGACTCTTATATCTCTTATTTAAGAGACAGTTCATAAATTTTGTTAATTAAAAACTTAGAAACGTCTATTAGAAAGTTAAGAACCCCTAATAAAAAAACTCCAATAAATATGTTAAAATCCAAATTCTAACATAAATTTGTTGGTACACTGAAGAAAAATATCAAACTTATTATGATTTTCGAAAATTTTGAATATCTCTATTCCTATGTTCATATTTTTTTTTTTTTAAAAAAGATTATTTTATATTTTGATGTTTCTGCAAATTGCAGATGCAAATGTGAACAATTTATTTAAGACGTCTTTACTGTATACACATTTATGATTCCCTATATGACCGAAACATTTCTTTAAACTTAACTATTTACTCGGCACGAATCTCATACATATCGGAGGTTTCACTCCAGCCAAAGCAAGAATCGACGAAGGCAAAATCCAAAGACCATCTCCACATATCAAACCTGAAGCAACCGCCGGTACCATTAAACCGGCTTTAACTCGATCCCTCATATTCCACACAAACACTATCAAACTCCCAACACACATATCTACAGCAAAGTACCCTCCGACAAGAAACGGCACCGCCATAGCCATCGGCAGTGGGACCCACTTCCCGACCTTCTCCGGCGACAGATCCCTAACGACGTTCGCCGCCACCGCGAACGCGAAGAACCCATAGCAAAGCTGCAGACAATGCTGAGGCAAAGCAGAGAAACCTTCAACTCCAAGAATCGCCATGTTTCTATAAACCAAAGCGTAAGGAGCTTTATACTCTCCCTCAGGGTTTCCGACATCGAAGGCCTTGTAATAAAGAAAGAAAGAGAGAGGAGCCACGACGCAACCTATCCCCGTCCGATTGCTTGGCTCACAAGCATCGACCGCGGTGAAGTCAAGGTCAAGTGTCCTGTCTTGAAGTCGTGCATTAGGTCGGAAGAAATCGATACGATCGATTTTATCAACCCGCATCCGGCAAGTCCCGCAACTACACCGTTTTGTTTCCCGGACATAGCGGCTAAGATGAAAAGAGCGACTTTACCATAATTGTAAGCCATGTTCATGTCTGTAAGTCCTGCTCCGTAGGCGTTACTGAAACCTAGCGATGGAGCTATCATGTAAGCTACCACAATGAAGTACCATTTGAGCTCTGGGAACATCATAGGGATGGCGATGATGGCGACAACTGAGAAAGCTGTGTATCCAACTGCTGCAACCCATAGAGGAATGCTGTCTCTTACAAAGATCTCATCTCTTTTAAGATCTGTAATAGATTGTTTATCTTTCTCCGAATCTGCAATAATAATCAGATATAAGAACCTTAATCATATTGCAAGGCCGGATCTGGACACAACCGGATGAAACATTAGTTTTGGTTCGCAAATTTCTTTGAAATTATTTACATAGAACTAAACTATCAAATTACAAATTAAAAAAAAAAATCTTAAGTAAATGTTTAGAGCCTCTGAAATCTCATATCCGGCCCTATGACATATTATAACAAAGTTTAATATTTTTCGGTATGTATATATATATACTTACTAGATTTCCCAGAGTGACGATTCTCTAACTTGGAGTATATGTTTCTTGCTGTGAACACAAGAATCTTGATGAATTGGTAAAGCCCGTCTCCGAGGATCAATGAGATAGATACAAACACCTGTTGAATTATGAAGGGACTATGAACAAAATTGTAAGAGAGAGTGAGTTTGTTGTAGATTAGTAGTGTTGTTGTTGGAACCTTGTAACCACTGAGACTCCTCATGCTGCTTTGAGGAATAGTAGATGGGTACCAATCTCCACTAAGACCTTTCATAAGAGGCCACATGATTCCCCATGACAGAATCGCGCCGAAAAGCAAAGATAAGTTGACAATGTGGGAACAGATCATTCCTGCTCCAATGTATGTCATGCTAAAGTCGAAGTAGAATCTGTGAAGTGTTTTCAAGATCATCAAGATTCTGTTTTGATCAGTTGAGATGTGTTAGTGTACATTGAACTAAGGATAAAAAGCTCACGAGTTTTTCCAAGCTTGTAATCCAAAAGTTGGAAACTGAATGAATCCGCAATCTGTACCATCGGTTCCAGTGAAGAACCACTGAAAGAAAGCCCATATAAAGCTAAGCGAGAAGTACTTCACAAACTCAAACACTTGCTTCCTGCATAGAAAGAAACAGAGTAAACATATAGGCTTATTCAGATCAGACCCTTGAGAAGCAACGGCGAAAGCGGGCAAGAGAATACGGAAAATAGGGTTCATACTTAGCCATTTTATTGCCTTTAGAAGTGTGGAAACCGTTGATTAGAACCGCGGTAGCTGTTCCACTCGGATATGTCAGCTTGTAGTCTATGATCATGATCTAGTTAACAAAACAAAAGTTTAATGGAAAGTTACAATAGAAAACTGGTTAAAAAGGAGATCATGTGACAGGTCAGTGTAAGACAGGTCCTGAAAATTTATGGGGCTTGAAATAATTGCGGATTTAAAGCTATATAATCAACAAACATATGTTTCTAATTAATTTAGGGACCAAATGATCTACATATATTAACCACTACACTTTTGGAGACGTTTCATCCCGAGTATACCGATTTTTGACCAGACCGGACCAAACCAAGCAGGGGCTTAGTAGTTCAAATTCAGCCTATATTAACCCTGGACAGACCGCAAACTTTTGGTTTACCACAACATCTATAATTACAAAGTGTTCTAAAAATCGATCTAGTTGGCGCCTAGTAGTTAAATCGGGTATGGGTGACGATTTTTTAAACTGAATTTTAGAAAATTAGTCCAAACGTTCAAAAAATCGACCGCCTAAACAATAATCATGTATAAAGCATCTACCACTGCATAGCAATTTTTAGAACATTACAACTATGTGAAACATGAAGCTAATAGTCTCCACCTTTCTTAGAGGAACCAAAGCCAAAAGACCGACAAAGCAAGTAAAGAACAAGTAACCGGTCATCCAACCGATCCCGGGCTCTTTTGTGCTTCCCGGATTATTCCCTTTAGTGTGAGCTCCTGACTGTTCATAAGTCCTTGTGTTCAAACCAAGAAGGTACGAACCAAACCCACCTGCAAATCACACAAAGTCACAAACACTAGTTCAAGCAACCGATCAAGACCCAATGACACTGATCAAACATCATAAAAAAACAGTCAAAAGTTCACCAAAAATTACCTTCTATTGCTACACTGTAACAAGCAACAACACATGTTTGCACCACAGTGTTCTCTTGTTTAGTGAACGGTTTAGTCACAATCCCTGCCCTCGTGAGTAGCTTGGTCCAGCTTCTAAGGAACACGAATGCTAAAAGTGCTGCAGAGACGTTTAGGGTCGGGACCAAACCTGTGGTTAGGTTTAGCTTCATGACAATGACACTGTAGATAATACCAATGATCAAGCTTGCAACGATTCCTCTGCAAGTGATTTGACTCTTCCATGGAGGAATTGAGTTGAAATCATCTGGTTCGTTTTGCGTCTCTTCCAAGTCATCTCTCTCTTCTTTCTCTACCCCATTTCTTGTATCTCTCTCCACCATCAAGGAGCTCCTCATGCTTTTTTTTTCAGAATATATATAAATAACAGAGTTTCTTCTTGGTTTATCTGAAGCATAAACAGTTACTTAGCCATACAAAAAGCCAAAAGGTAAAGCTAGAGATTATTTTAATATATTGCATAATCTGTAAAGCTAAACCATAGAATCAAATCAAATGATGCAATGATCACTTTTTTCATAGAGATCAAATATAAGAAGTATATGACTTCGGATTATACTTGAGAATCTGCCATTAATCTACAACAGTAAGAAGATACATTTTTGATACAAACCCAATATTTTTCTGAAAGTAAATATAACAATCTGTAAGACACCAAACTGGACTTCTCTTCTTGTTGGGAAGACAAGAATATGTAAGAAGAACGTAACTTCTTTGCCAGACAGGAACACACGAAGACCACACTCTCATTTGCCAAAGAGATAAAGAAAAACAGGACCAAAAACATTAAATACTTACTCGAGATGAAGACCAAAAAATAGCCAAAAATGGAATTGATGTTAGGTGTTTAGTCAAAGTTATATAGAAACAGAGATGAAGAAGAGAGCTTACCTTGGTTCTTATGTACCGCACGTTTACATGAGTACTACACAAGAGAGAAAATGAAAATAAGTGTTTTATGGGTTTATGTAGTACAATAATCATTAGGGCATCTCCAACCCACCCCCTCATTTTTTATGGGGTCCACCCTTAAAAATAAGGGAATAAGGGGTAGTTTTCCAATGGTGTCCCTTCAAATATTTTTTCTTATTTTACAGTTTAGTCCTCAATTTTATTAATAATTAATTATAATCATTAAACTTTAATAATTAAATAATAAACACATACTAATATGTGATATTGACAAAACTAGTAAAACACATTTAGTAATAACACCAAATTATTTATAAAAAAAATATAAAATTACATATAATAATAAAACACATACAATTTTAAATTACAAAATACATTTAACATACAAAACTAATCAATCTGATTATTTCCGTAATGGTTTCATATATGCTCAATCAATGCATTTTTAAGTGATAAATGAGCTTCTTTATTTTTAATTAACATATTATTATTATTTAAGTGAATTTTATGAGATTATATTATAATATTTAAGTGTTAGTATAATTATAATATTAAAATGCAGTATGAAAAATAATAAGTATATAATCATTAAACAGACATAAATAGAAGGGACTAAAGTGAAAAGTAAATAGTGTTTTAAAGGGTGAACAGTGCACCCTCAAATTTGAGGGGGTACTGTTCAGCCTCTTAAAATTTGAGGGGATAAGAGGCCGTTGGAGTGGAAAACCCTTCAAAAAATGAGGGGATAAGGGCCCGTTGGAGATGCCCTTAAGGGACTAAACTTTTCAGAAGTGACTCATTAAAAACAAATAAAGATTTTTTTTGAACAAAAAAACAAAAGAAGAGTTATGGATATTTACTACGTACAGTATTGATCATATCCATACAACCTTGACATATGTCATTAAGAAATATAAACGTTACATACTAAAAATCAAATATTAAAAGTTTCAAATGCATGACTTTTTAAGCAATATTATGTGGTGTTGGTGTGAAGAGGAAAAAATTCATTAATCTCACTTAAAGAGTCCATTCATTTCATAAAGATGCAACTTTTAGAACAAAAATATGCCTTCAAAAGATATATTTGTATTTTCCAATACATGTTTTTATTCAAATAATAGTGATTAATTGTAAATTTTAAAATATTAATTGTACTATTAAATTTTATGGTTCAAATTATGAGAAGAAGCATCAAAAAGTTATGCATTTATAACTCAAATTTAATATGTTTTATTAATATGTGTGAAATTATAAAACATACAACATTGTGAAATAAAGGGAGTATCATTTATAATGATTTTAAATAACTTAGATGTAAAAACATAATACAATTGTATTTTAAAAGATATATTTTAAATTTTCTCTTTATGTTTCATTAAGGAATATATTTTTAGAATTTCACACATATTAATAAAACTATTAAATTTTGATTATAAATGCATTATTTTTGTGTTTAATTAATTTCATTTATTAAAATTTTAGCCAATAAATTTTCAATAAATGAAACTAATTTTGTTGAAGTTTACAATTTATCATTATTACTCAATAAAAAGTGTATTAAAAATATAAAAATGTATCTTTTAGAACAATTTTTTTAAAAAATATGAATCTTTCTGTAAAGAGAGTATTTAATATTATGATACATGTATGATTCCCGACAAGAGTTTTTCTCAAATTAAACAGATTACAATGTATAAATACAATTATATACTTATTATACTAATATGCTTTTAATATTTTACAATTATATAAAATGTAAATATTGTTAATTTATATTTAACAACTCTTACATTTCCTCTTTAACCAGTTATAAGTATTCCGAAAACGAAACAATTTTTAACTGATGTACCAATCATCCAAATTTTTTAATAACGCTTAAAATCGTAAATGTATGCATCCGCAAACGCAACCTCAACCTTTGCGGTTAGACTAGTCTGGTCATTAGAGAATCTTAAACATCTCTTTATCCCTTTTTTTTATTTAAAGAATTTTGTGTTCCAATAGCTCTTCTTCTCTTTATTTTAAAGTGGTGCACTGTACATCTTAAATATAAAGAGTCATTATTCAGACATTTTAAAAACTATTCACTTTCATTTTAAATCCCTACAATTATATATGTCTTATAATTGCATGATAAATTTTTATATATCACATTTTATTACTTATCGTTATAGTTTTTTTTAAAACTATTTCAATTAAAATTTCATTATTATATTTTATACTATTTATAGTTATATTTGATTACATATTATTATTTTTTAAAAAAATACTTTATTTTAATATTTATCAAATAGTATGTTTTATTAGTTTTTGAAAATTTAATTATTATCTTCTAGATGACTAAAATGTGATATATTAAACATTTAAGAAAATGTATAAAAGATCATAGCCGGAGAACCACCCCTTTATCTTTTTATTTTAAGTGGATATGTCTTTCAAATGAAGTTCCTTAATGGAGATGTTCTTGCATAATATGATCCAGACTTTTGACGAATAATGGTCTAATATTTAACCTTTTTCAATATATGTTTAAGTACTTGATTACTTAACATTTGATCCAAAAAAAGTTTAATTCGATGAACCTGGTGGTATTCATGTGAACTGAAAGGCTGTGATGGTTTTTATTCTTTATTTGACTGATAAACTGAGTTTATTTTAGTAAACCAAGATGGCGTTTATGTCTCTGAGTTTTATAAACACGATGATGACATGTATTCACACGTAAACAACAACAATTATACCATAACTTCTTTTTTTTGAAAAACTTTTTTTTAACTAACTTTTTCTTGATCAAAGGAAACAAAAACTATATTTTGTTGACACATGAGTAAACATTAACGCTCAAATTAATTTACATGTCAATATTCTTTATGTTTCATATATAGTGTAACTAAAATTTTCTTTTAAAAATCATCTAAAACTTTATTAACTTCTATTTACACATATAATATTTTTTTGTCTATACAAAAGCCTAAACAGAATTTTTATTTAAAATTCTGACTGAAAATATAAAACGTACGACATTTTTGTGAAAAGGAAAATTAATATTCGAAATGACATTTTCTATATAATAGAGGGAGTAACATATTCTAATTGGAATCTTGAAACTAGTCAAGCAAGAAACTGGTA
>CAJHQP010006236.1:0-39701 GCA_905132765.1 Moricandia arvensis | reverse complement strand
TTTCAGACCTTTCTGTCGAAACCAGATTTAAAAAAGAGTGGGGCATAGCCTTAAGTTTATGTGGTATTGGCTTGTTTTTTTTATCTCGAGATCGAATCCGCTGCATCGGTCGATGAATGCTTATTGTATGAGTTATGTCTCTGGTCGAGATAATCATATATGGTGGGCCTAAGTTCAAGGCTGAACCAATGCTAATTCTAAAAAGGTGTTCGGTACCTTTTTACATTTATCTGACCATATAACTACTAAAAATGGGCATATCGAGTTTTTTGCCGAAAAATGTTTTTAACAAGCCTTAAAGGAATTGTGCTTCTACTATTCCATTTTCAGGGCGTTTCTAGACCTTTCTGTCGAACCAGATTTAAAAAAGAGTGGGGCATAGCCTTAAGTTTATGTGGTATTGGCTTGTTTTTTTTATCTCGAGATCGAATCCGCTGCATCGGTCGATGAATGCTTATTGTATGAGTTATGTCTCTGGTCGAGATAATCATATATGGTGGCCTAAGTCAAGGCTGAACCAATGCTAATTCTAAAAAGGTGTTCGGTACCTTTTTACATTTATCTGACCATATAACTACTAAAAATGGGCATATCGAGTTTTTTTGCCGAAAAATGTTTTTAACAAGCCTTAAAGGAATTGTGCTTCTACTATTCCATTTTCAGGGCGTTTCTAGACCTTTCTGTCGAACCAGATTTAAAAAAGAGTGGGGCATAGCCTTAAGTTTATGTGGTATTGGCTTGTTTTTTTATCTCGAGATCGAATCCGCTGCATCGGTCGATGAATGCTTATTGTATGAGTTATGTCTCTGGTCGAGATAATCATATATGGTGGCCTAAGTCAATGCTGAACCAATGCTAATTCTAAAAAGGTGTTCGGTACCTTTTTACATTTATCTGACCATATAACTACTAAAAATGGGCATATCGAGTTTTTTTGCCGAAAAATGTTTTTAACAAGCCTTAAAGGAATTGTGCTTCTACTATTCCATTTGCAGGGCGTTTCTAGACCTTTCTGTCGAACCAGATTTAAAAAGATGGGACATAGCCTTAAGTTTATGTGGTATTGGCTTGTTTTTTTTATCTCTAGATCGAATCCGCTGCATCGGTCGATGAATGCTTATTGTATGAGTTATGTCTCTGGTCGAGATAATCATATATGGTGGCCTAAGTCAAGGCTGAACCAATGCTAATTCTAAAAAGGTGTTCGGTACCTTTTTACATTTATCTGACCATATAACTACTAAAAATGGGCATATCGAGTTTTTTTGCCGAAAAATGTTTTTAACAAGCCTTAAAGGAATTGTGCTTCTACTATTCCATTTTCAGGGCGTTTCTAGACCTTTCTGTCGAACCAGATTTAAAAAAGAGTGGGGCATAGCCTTAAGTTTATGTGGTATTGGCTTGTTTTTTTTATCTCGAGATCGAATCCGCTGCATCGGTCGATGAATGCTTATTGTATGAGTTATGTCTCTGGTCGAGATAATCATATATGGTGGCCTAAGTCAATGCTGAACCAATGCTAATTCTAAAAAGGTGTTCGGTACCTTTTTACATTTATCTGACCATATAACTACTAAAAATGGGCATATCGAGTTTTTTTGCCGAAAAATGTTTTTAACAAGCCTTAAAGGAATTGTGCTTCTACTATTCCATTTTCAGGGCGTTTCTAGACCTTTCTGTCGAACCAGATTTAAAAAAGAGTGGGGCATAGCCTTAAGTTTATGTGGTATTGGCTTGTTTTTTTTATCTCGAGATCGAATCCGCTGCATCGGTCGATGAATGCTTATTGTATGAGTTATGTCTCTGGTCGAGATAATCATATATGGTGGCCTAAGTCAATGCTGAACCAATGCTAATTCTAAAAAGGTGTTCGGTACCTTTTTACATTTATCTGACCATATAACTACTAAAAATGGGCATATCGAGTTTTTTTGCCGAAAAATGTTTTTAACAAGCCTTAAAGGAATTGTGCTTCTACTATTCCATTTGCAGGGCGTTTCTAGACCTTTCTGTCGAACCAGATTTAAAAAAGAGTGGGGCATAGCCTTAAGTTTATGTGGTATTGGCTTGTTTTTTTATCTCGAGATCGAATCCGCTGCATCGGTCGATGAATGCTTATTGTATGAGTTATGTCTCTGGTCGAGATAATCATATATGGTGGCCTAAGTCAAGGCTGAACCAATGCTAATTCTAAAAAGGTGTTCGGTACCTTTTTACATTTATCTGACCATATAACTACTAAAAATGGGCATATCGAGTTTTTTTGCCGAAAAATGTTTTTAACAAGCCTTAAAGGAATTGTGCTTCTACTATTCCATTTGCAGGGCGTTTCTAGACCTTTCTGTCGAACCAGATTTAAAAAAGAGTGGGGCATAGCCTTAAGTTTATGTGGTATTGGCTTGTTTTTTTTATCTCGAGATCGAATCCGCTGCATCGGTCGATGAATGCTTATTGTATGAGTTATGTCTCTGGTCGAGATAATCATATATGGTGGCCTAAGTCAATGCTGAACCAATGCTAATTCTAAAAAGGTGTTCGGTACCTTTTTACATTTATCTGACCATATAACTACTAAAAATGGGCATATCGAGTTTTTTTGCCGAAAAATGTTTTTAACAAGCCTTAAAGGAATTGTGCTTCTACTATTCCATTTTCAGGGCGTTTCTAGACCTTTCTGTCGAACCAGATTTAAAAAAGAGTGGGGCATAGCCTTAAGTTTATGTGGTATTGGCTTGTTTTTTTTATCTCGAGATCGAATCCGCTGCATCGGTCGATGAATGCTTATTGTATGAGTTATGTCTCTGGTCGAGATAATCATATATGGTGGCCTAAGTCAAGGCTGAACCAATGCTAATTCTAAAAAGGTGTTCGGTACCTTTTTACATTTATCTGACCATATAACTACTAAAAATGGGCATATCGAGTTTTTTTGCCGAAAAATGTTTTTAACAAGCCTTAAAGGAATTGTGCTTCTACTATTCCATTTTCAGGGCGTTTCTAGACCTTTCTGTCGAACCAGATTTAAAAAAGAGTGGGGCATAGCCTTAAGTTTATGTGGTATTGGCTTGTTTTTTTATCTCGAGATCGAATCCGCTGCATCGGTCGATGAATGCTTATTGTATGAGTTATGTCTCTGGTCGAGATAATCATATATGGTGGCCTAAGTCAAGGCTGAACCAATGCTAATTCTAAAAAGGTGTTCGGTACCTTTTTACATTTATCTGACCATATAACTACTAAAAATGGGCATATCGAGTTTTTTTGCCGAAAAATGTTTTTAACAAGCCTTAAAGGAATTGTGCTTCTACTATTCCATTTTCAGGGCGTTTCTAGACCTTTCTGTCGAACCAGATTTAAAAAAGAGTGGGGCATAGCCTTAAGTTTATGTGGTATTGGCTTGTTTTTTTTATCTCGAGATCGAATCCGCTGCATCGGTCGATGAATGCTTATTGTATGAGTTATGTCTCTGGTCGAGATAATCATATATGGTGGCCTAAGTCAATGCTGAACCAATGCTAATTCTAAAAAGGTGTTCGGTACCTTTTTACATTTATCTGACCATATAACTACTAAAAATGGGCATATCGAGTTTTTTTGCCGAAAAATGTTTTTAACAAGCCTTAAAGGAATTGTGCTTCTACTATTCCATTTTCAGGGCGTTTCTAGACCTTTCTGTCGAACCAGATTTAAAAAAGAGTGGGGCATAGCCTTAAGTTTATGTGGTATTGGCTTGTTTTTTTTATCTCGAGATCGAATCCGCTGCATCGGTCGATGAATGCTTATTGTATGAGTTATGTCTCTGGTCGAGATAATCATATATGGTGGCCTAAGTCAATGCTGAACCAATGCTAATTCTAAAAAGGTGTTCGGTACCTTTTTACTTTATCTGACCATATAACTACAAAAAATGGGCATATCGAGTTTTTTTGCCGAAAAATGTTTTTAACAAGCCTTTTACATTATCTGACCCATATAACTACGAAAATGGGCAATATGCGAGTTTTTTTTGCCGAAAAATGTTTTTAACAAAGCCTTAAAGAATTGTGTCCTACTATTCCATTTGCAGGGCGTTTCTAGACCTCTCTGTCGAACCAGATTTAAAAAAGAGTGGGGCATAGCCTTAAGTTTATGTGGTATTGGCTTGTTTTTTTATCTCGAGATCGAATCCGCTGCATCGGTTCGATGAATGCTTATTGTATGAGTTATGCTCTGGTCGAGATAATCATATATGGTGGCCTAAGTCAATGCTGAACCAATGCTAATTCTAAAAAGGTGTTCGGTACCTTTTTACATTTATCTGACCATATAACTACTAAAAATGGGCATATCGAGTTTTTTTGCCGAAAAATGTTTTTAACAAGCCTTAAAGGAATTGTGCTTCTACTATTCCATTTGCAGGGCGTTTCTAGACCTTTCTGTCGAACCAGATTTAAAAAAGAGTGGGGCATAGCCTTAAGTTTATGTGGTATTGGCTTGTTTTTTTATCTCGAGATCGAATCCGCTGCATCGGTCGATGAATGCTTATTGTATGAGTTATGTCTCTGGTCGAGATAATCATATATGGTGGCCTAAGTCAATGCTGAACCAATGCTAATTCTAAAAAGGTGTTCGGTACCTTTTTACATTTATCTGACCATATAACTACTAAAAATGGGCATATCGAGTTTTTTTGCCGAAAAATGTTTTTAACAAGCCTTAAAGGAATTGTGCTTCTACTATTCCATTTTCAGGGCGTTTCTAGACCTTTCTGTCGAACCAGATTTAAAAAAGAGTGGGGCATAGCCTTAAGTTTATGTGGTATTGGCTTGTTTTTTTTATCTCGAGATCGAATCCGCTGCATCGGTCGATGAATGCTTATTGTATGAGTTATGTCTCTGGTCGAGATAATCATATATGGTGGCCTAAGTCAATGCTGAACCAATGCTAATTCTAAAAAGGTGTTCGGTACCTTTTTACATTTATCTGACCATATAACTACTAAAAATGGGCATATCGAGTTTTTTTGCCGAAAAATGTTTTTAACAAGCCTTAAAGGAATTGTGCTTCTACTATTCCATTTGCAGGGCGTTTCTAGACCTTTCTGTCGAACCAGATTTAAAAAAGAGTGGGGCATAGCCTTAAGTTTATGTGGTATTGGCTTGTTTTTTTTATCTCGAGATCGAATCCGCTGCATCGGTCGATGAATGCTTATTGTATGAGTTATGTCTCTGGTCGAGATAATCATATATGGTGGCCTAAGTCAAGGCTGAACCAATGCTAATTCTAAAAAGGTGTTCGGTACCTTTTTACATTTATCTGACCATATAACTACTAAAAATGGGCATATCGAGTTTTTTTGCCGAAAAATGTTTTTAACAAGCCTTAAAGGAATTGTGCTTCTACTATTCCATTTTCAGGGCGTTTCTAGACCTTTCTGTCGAACCAGATTTAAAAAAGAGTGGGGCATAGCCTTAAGTTTATGTGGTATTGGCTTGTTTTTTTTATCTCGAGATCGAATCCGCTGCATCGGTCGATGAATGCTTATTGTATGAGTTATGTCTCTGGTCGAGATAATCATATATGGTGGCCTAAGTCAATGCTGAACCAATGCTAATTCTAAAAAGGTGTTCGGTACCTTTTTACATTTATCTGACCATATAACTACTAAAAATGGGCATATCGAGTTTTTTTGCCGAAAAATGTTTTTAACAAGCCTTAAAGGAATTGTGCTTCTACTATTCCATTTTCAGGGCGTTTCTAGACCTTTCTGTCGAACCAGATTTAAAAAAGAGTGGGGCATAGCCTTAAGTTTATGTGGTATTGGCTTGTTTTTTTTATCTCGAGATCGAATCCGCTGCATCGGTCGATGAATGCTTATTGTATGAGTTATGTCTCTGGTCGAGATAATCATATATGGTGGCCTAAGTCAATGCTGAACCAATGCTAATTCTAAAAAGGTGTTCGGTACCTTTTTACATTTATCTGACCATATAACTACTAAAAATGGGCATATCGAGTTTTTTTGCCGAAAAATGTTTTTAACAAGCCTTAAAGGAATTGTGCTTCTACTATTCCATTTTCAGGGCGTTTCTAGACCTTTCTGTCGAACCAGATTTAAAAAAGAGTGGGGCATAGCCTTAAGTTTATGTGGTATTGGCTTGTTTTTTTTATCTCGAGATCGAATCCGCTGCATCGGTCGATGAATGCTTATTGTATGAGTTATGTCTCTGGTCGAGATAATCATATATGGTGGCCTAAGTCAATGCTGAACCAATGCTAATTCTAAAAAGGTGTTCGGTACCTTTTTACATTTATCTGACCATATAACTACTAAAAATGGGCATATCGAGTTTTTTTGCCGAAAAATGTTTTTAACAAGCCTTAAAGGAATTGTGCTTCTACTATTCCATTTGCAGGGCGTTTCTAGACCTTTCTGTCGAACCAGATTTAAAAAAGAGTGGGGCATAGCCTTAAGTTTATGTGGTATTGGCTTGTTTTTTTTATCTCGAGATCGAATCCGCTGCATCGGTCGATGAATGCTTATTGTATGAGTTATGTCTCTGGTCGAGATAATCATATATGGTGGCCTAAGTCAATGCTGAACCAATGCTAATTCTAAAAAGGTGTTCGGTACCTTTTTACATTTATCTGACCATATAACTACTAAAAATGGGCATATCGAGTTTTTTTGCCGAAAAATGTTTTTAACAAGCCTTAAAGGAATTGTGCTTCTACTATTCCATTTTCAGGGCGTTTCTAGACCTTTCTGTCGAACCAGATTTAAAAAAGAGTGGGGCATAGCCTTAAGTTTATGTGGTATTGGCTTGTTTTTTTTATCTCGAGATCGAATCCGCTGCATCGGTCGATGAATGCTTATTGTATGAGTTATGTCTCTGGTCGAGATAATCATATATGGTGGCCTAAGTCAATGCTGAACCAATGCTAATTCTAAAAAGGTGTTCGGTACCTTTTTACATTTATCTGACCATATAACTACTAAAAATGGGCATATCGAGTTTTTTTGCCGAAAAATGTTTTTAACAAGCCTTAAAGGAATTGTGCTTCTACTATTCCATTTTCAGGGCGTTTCTAGACCTTTCTGTCGAACCAGATTTAAAAAAGAGTGGGGCATAGCCTTAAGTTTATGTGGTATTGGCTTGTTTTTTTTATCTCGAGATCGAATCCGCTGCATCGGTCGATGAATGCTTATTGTATGAGTTATGTCTCTGGTCGAGATAATCATATATGGTGGCCTAAGTCAAGGCTGAACCAATGCTAATTCTAAAAAGGTGTTCGGTACCTTTTTACATTTATCTGACCATATAACTACTAAAAATGGGCATATCGAGTTTTTTTGCCGAAAAATGTTTTTAACAAGCCTTAAAGGAATTGTGCTTCTACTATTCCATTTTCAGGGCGTTTCTAGACCTTTCTGTCGAACCAGATTTAAAAAAGAGTGGGGCATAGCCTTAAGTTTATGTGGTATTGGCTTGTTTTTTTTATCTCGAGATCGAATCCGCTGCATCGGTCGATGAATGCTTATTGTATGAGTTATGTCTCTGGTCGAGATAATCATATATGGTGGCCTAAGTCAATGCTGAACCAATGCTAATTCTAAAAAGGTGTTCGGTACCTTTTTACATTTATCTGACCATATAACTACTAAAAATGGGCATATCGAGTTTTTTTGCCGAAAAATGTTTTTAACAAGCCTTAAAGGAATTGTGCTTCTACTATTCCATTTGCAGGGCGTTTCTAGACCTTTCTGTCGAACCAGATTTAAAAAAGAGTGGGGCATAGCCTTAAGTTTATGTGGTATTGGCTTGTTTTTTTTATCTCGAGATCGAATCCGCTGCATCGGTCGATGAATGCTTATTGTATGAGTTATGTCTCTGGTCGAGATAATCATATATGGTGGCCTAAGTCAAGGCTGAACCAATGCTAATTCTAAAAAGGTGTTCGGTACCTTTTTACATTTATCTGACCATATAACTACTAAAAATGGGCATATCGAGTTTTTTTGCCGAAAAATGTTTTTAACAAGCCTTAAAGGAATTGTGCTTCTACTATTCCATTTTCAGGGCGTTTCTAGACCTTTCTGTCGAACCAGATTTAAAAAAGAGTGGGGCATAGCCTTAAGTTTATGTGGTATTGGCTTGTTTTTTTTATCTCGAGATCGAATCCGCTGCATCGGTCGATGAATGCTTATTGTATGAGTTATGTCTCTGGTCGAGATAATCATATATGGTGGCCTAAGTCAATGCTGAACCAATGCTAATTCTAAAAAGGTGTTCGGTACCTTTTTACATTTATCTGACCATATAACTACTAAAAATGGGCATATCGAGTTTTTTTGCCGAAAAATGTTTTTAACAAGCCTTAAAGGAATTGTGCTTCTACTATTCCATTTGCAGGGCGTTTCTAGACCTTTCTGTCGAACCAGATTTAAAAAGAGTGGGGCATAGCCTTAAGTTTATGTGGTATTGGCTTGTTTTTTTTATCTCGAGATCGAATCCGCTGCATCGGTCGATGAATGCTTATTGTATGAGTTATGTCTCTGGTCGAGATAATCATATATGGTGGCCTAAGTCAAGGCTGAACCAATGCTAATTCTAAAAAGGTGTTCGGTACCTTTTTACATTTATCTGACCATATAACTACTAAAAATGGGCATATCGAGTTTTTTTGCCGAAAAATGTTTTTAACAAGCCTTAAAGGAATTGTGCTTCTACTATTCCATTTTCAGGGCGTTTCTAGACCTTTCTGTCGAACCAGATTTAAAAAAGAGTGGGGCATAGCCTTAAGTTTATGTGGTATTGGCTTGTTTTTTTTATCTCGAGATCGAATCCGCTGCATCGGTCGATGAATGCTTATTGTATGAGTTATGTCTCTGGTCGAGATAATCATATATGGTGGCCTAAGTCAAGGCTGAACCAATGCTAATTCTAAAAAGGTGTTCGGTACCTTTTTACATTTATCTGACCATATAACTACTAAAAATGGGCATATCGAGTTTTTTTGCCGAAAAATGTTTTTAACAAGCCTTAAAGGAATTGTGCTTCTACTATTCCATTTGCAGGGCGTTTCTAGACCTTTCTGTCGAACCAGATTTAAAAAAGAGTGGGGCATAGCCTTAAGTTTATGTGGTATTGGCTTGTTTTTTTATCTCGAGATCGAATCCGCTGCATCGGTCGATGAATGCTTATTGTATGAGTTATGTCTCTGGTCGAGATAATCATATATGGTGGCCTAAGTCAATGCTGAACCAATGCTAATTCTAAAAAGGTGTTCGGTACCTTTTTACATTTATCTGACCATATAACTACTAAAAATGGGCATATCGAGTTTTTTTGCCGAAAAATGTTTTTAACAAGCCTTAAAGGAATTGTGCTTCTACTATTCCATTTTCAGGGCGTTTCTAGACCTTTCTGTCGAACCAGATTTAAAAAAGAGTGGGGCATAGCCTTAAGTTTATGTGGTATTGGCTTGTTTTTTTATCTCGAGATCGAATCCGCTGCATCGGTCGATGAATGCTTATTGTATGAGTTATGTCTCTGGTCGAGATAATCATATATGGTGGCCTAAGTCAATGCTGAACCAATGCTAATTCTAAAAAGGTGTTCGGTACCTTTTTACATTTATCTGACCATATAACTACTAAAAATGGGCATATCGAGTTTTTTTGCCGAAAAATGTTTTTAACAAGCCTTAAAGGAATTGTGCTTCTACTATTCCATTTTCAGGGCGTTTCTAGACCTTTCTGTCGAACCAGATTTAAAAAAGAGTGGGGCATAGCCTTAAGTTTATGTGGTATTGGCTTGTTTTTTTATCTCGAGATCGAATCCGCTGCATCGGTCGATGAATGCTTATTGTATGAGTTATGTCTCTGGTCGAGATAATCATATATGGTGGCCTAAGTCAAGGCTGAACCAATGCTAATTCTAAAAAGGTGTTCGGTACCTTTTTACATTTATCTGACCATATAACTACTAAAAATGGGCATATCGAGTTTTTTTGCCGAAAAATGTTTTTAACAAGCCTTAAAGGAATTGTGCTTCTACTATTCCATTTCAGGGCGTTTCTTGACCTTTCTGTCGAACCAGATTTAAAAAAGAGTGGGGCATAGCCTTAAGTTTATGTGGTATTGGCTTGTTTTTTTATCTCGAGATCGAATCCGCTGCATCGGTCGATGAATGCTTATTGTATGAGTTATGTCTCTGGTCGAGATAATCATATATGGTGGCCTAAGTCAATGCTGAACCAATGCTAATTCTAAAAAGGTGTTCGGTACCTTTTTACATTTATCTGACCATATAACTACTAAAAATGGGCATATCGAGTTTTTTTGCCGAAAAATGTTTTTAACAAGCCTTAAAGGAATTGTGCTTCTACTATTCCATTTGCAGGGCGTTTCTAGACCTTTCTGTCGAACCAGATTTAAAAAAGAGTGGGGCATAGCCTTAAGTTTATGTGGTATTGGCTTGTTTTTTTATCTCGAGATCGAATCCGCTGCATCGGTCGATGAATGCTTATTGTATGAGTTATGTCTCTGGTCGAGATAATCATATATGGTGGCCTAAGTCAATGCTGAACCAATGCTAATTCTAAAAAGGTGTTCGGTACCTTTTTACATTTATCTGACCATATAACTACTAAAAATGGGCATATCGAGTTTTTTTGCCGAAAAATGTTTTTAACAAGCCTTAAAGGAATTGTGCTTCTACTATTCCATTTTCAGGGCGTTTCTAGACCTTTCTGTCGAACCAGATTTAAAAAAGAGTGGGGCATAGCCTTAAGTTTATGTGGTATTGGCTTGTTTTTTTTATCTCGAGATCGAATCCGCTGCATCGGTCGATGAATGCTTATTGTATGAGTTATGTCTCTGGTCGAGATAATCATATATGGTGGCCTAAGTCAATGCTGAACCAATGCTAATTCTAAAAAGGTGTTCGGTACCTTTTTACATTTATCTGACCATATAACTACTAAAAATGGGCATATCGAGTTTTTTTGCCGAAAAATGTTTTTAACAAGCCTTAAAGGAATTGTGCTTCTACTATTCCATTTTCAGGGCGTTTCTAGACCTTTCTGTCGAACCAGATTTAAAAAAGAGTGGGGCATAGCCTTAAGTTTATGTGGTATTGGCTTGTTTTTTTATCTCGAGATCGAATCCGCTGCATCGGTCGATGAATGCTTATTGTATGAGTTATGTCTCTGGTCGAGATAATCATATATGGTGGCCTAAGTCAAGGCTGAACCAATGCTAATTCTAAAAAGGTGTTCGGTACCTTTTTACATTTATCTGACCATATAACTACTAAAAATGGGCATATCGAGTTTTTTTGCCGAAAAATGTTTTTAACAAGCCTTAAAGGAATTGTGCTTCTACTATTCCATTTTCAGGGCGTTTCTAGACCTTTCTGTCGAACCAGATTTAAAAAAGAGTGGGGCATAGCCTTAAGTTTATGTGGTATTGGCTTGTTTTTTTTATCTCGAGATCGAATCCGCTGCATCGGTCGATGAATGCTTATTGTATGAGTTATGTCTCTGGTCGAGATAATCATATATGGTGGCCTAAGTCAATGCTGAACCAATGCTAATTCTAAAAAGGTGTTCGGTACCTTTTTACATTTATCTGACCATATAACTACTAAAAATGGGCATATCGAGTTTTTTTGCCGAAAAATGTTTTTAACAAGCCTTAAAGGAATTGTGCTTCTACTATTCCATTTTCAGGGCGTTTCTAGACCTTTCTGTCGAACCAGATTTAAAAAAGAGTGGGGCATAGCCTTAAGTTTATGTGGTATTGGCTTGTTTTTTTATCTCGAGATCGAATCCGCTGCATCGGTCGATGAATGCTTATTGTATGAGTTATGTCTCTGGTCGAGATAATCATATATGGTGGCCTAAGTCAAGGCTGAACCAATGCTAATTCTAAAAAGGTGTTCGGTACCTTTTTACATTTATCTGACCATATAACTACTAAAAATGGGCATATCGAGTTTTTTTGCCGAAAAATGTTTTTAACAAGCCTTAAAGGAATTGTGCTTCTACTATTCCATTTTCAGGGCGTTTCTAGACCTTTCTGTCGAACCAGATTTAAAAAAGAGTGGGGCATAGCCTTAAGTTTATGTGGTATTGGCTTGTTTTTTTATCTCGAGATCGAATCCGCTGCATCGGTCGATGAATGCTTATTGTATGAGTTATGTCTCTGGTCGAGATAATCATATATGGTGGCCTAAGTCAATGCTGAACCAATGCTAATTCTAAAAAGGTGTTCGGTACCTTTTTACATTTATCTGACCATATAACTACTAAAAATGGGCATATCGAGTTTTTTTGCCGAAAAATGTTTTTAACAAGCAAGCCTTAAAGGAATTGTGCTTCTACTATTCCATTTTCAGGGCGTTTCTAGACCTTTCTGTCGAACCAGATTTAAAAAAGAGTGGGGCATAGCCTTAAGTTTATGTGGTATTGGCTTGTTTTTTTTATCTCGAGATCGAATCCGCTGCATCGGTCGATGAATGCTTATTGTATGAGTTATGTCTCTGGTCGAGATAATCATATATGGTGGCCTAAGTCAATGCTGAACCAATGCTAATTCTAAAAAGGTGTTCGGTACCTTTTTACATTTATCTGACCATATAACTACTAAAAATGGGCATATCGAGTTTTTTTGCCGAAAAATGTTTTTAACAAGCCTTAAAGGAATTGTGCTTCTACTATTCCATTTGCAGGGCGTTTCTAGACCTTTCTGTCGAACCAGATTTAAAAAAGAGTGGGGCATAGCCTTAAGTTTATGTGGTATTGGCTTGTTTTTTTTATCTCGAGATCGAATCCGCTGCATCGGTCGATGAATGCTTATTGTATGAGTTATGTCTCTGGTCGAGATAATCATATATGGTGGCCTAAGTCAATGCTGAACCAATGCTAATTCTAAAAAGGTGTTCGGTACCTTTTTACATTTATCTGACCATATAACTACTAAAAATGGGCATATCGAGTTTTTTTGCCGAAAAATGTTTTTAACAAGCCTTAAAGGAATTGTGCTTCTACTATTCCATTTTCAGGGCGTTTCTAGACCTTTCTGTCGAACCAGATTTAAAAAAGAGTGGGGCATAGCCTTAAGTTTATGTGGTATTGGCTTGTTTTTTTTATCTCGAGATCGAATCCGCTGCATCGGTCGATGAATGCTTATTGTATGAGTTATGTCTCTGGTCGAGATAATCATATATGGTGGCCTAAGTCAATGCTGAACCAATGCTAATTCTAAAAAGGTGTTCGGTACCTTTTTACATTTATCTGACCATATAACTACTAAAAATGGGCATATCGAGTTTTTTTGCCGAAAAATGTTTTTAACAAGCCTTAAAGGAATTGTGCTTCTACTATTCCATTTGCAGGGCGTTTCTAGACCTTTCTGTCGAACCAGATTTAAAAAAGAGTGGGGCATAGCCTTAAGTTTATGTGGTATTGGCTTGTTTTTTTATCTCGAGATCGAATCCGCTGCATCGGTCGATGAATGCTTATTGTATGAGTTATGTCTCTGGTCGAGATAATCATATATGGTGGCCTAAGTCAATGCTGAACCAATGCTAATTCTAAAAAGGTGTTCGGTACCTTTTTACATTTATCTGACCATATAACTACTAAAAATGGGCATATCGAGTTTTTTTGCCGAAAAATGTTTTTAACAAGCCTTAAAGGAATTGTGCTTCTACTATTCCATTTTCAGGGCGTTTCTAGACCTTTCTGTCGAACCAGATTTAAAAAAGAGTGGGGCATAGCCTTAAGTTTATGTGGTATTGGCTTGTTTTTTTATCTCGAGATCGAATCCGCTGCATCGGTCGATGAATGCTTATTGTATGAGTTATGTCTCTGGTCGAGATAATCATATATGGTGGCCTAAGTCAAGGCTGAACCAATGCTAATTCTAAAAAGGTGTTCGGTACCTTTTTACATTTATCTGACCATATAACTACTAAAAATGGGCATATCGAGTTTTTTTGCCGAAAAATGTTTTTAACAAGCCTTAAAGGAATTGTGCTTCTACTATTCCATTTGCAGGGCGTTTCTAGACCTTTCTGTCGAACCAGATTTAAAAAAGAGTGGGGCATAGCCTTAAGTTTATGTGGTATTGGCTTGTTTTTTTTATCTCGAGATCGAATCCGCTGCATCGGTCGATGAATGCTTATTGTATGAGTTATGTCTCTGGTCGAGATAATCATATATGGTGGCCTAAGTCAAGGCTGAACCAATGCTAATTCTAAAAAGGTGTTCGGTACCTTTTTACATTTATCTGACCATATAACTACTAAAAATGGGCATATCGAGTTTTTTTGCCGAAAAATGTTTTTAACAAGCCTTAAAGGAATTGTGCTTCTACTATTCCATTTTCAGGGCGTTTCTAGACCTTTCTGTCGAACCAGATTTAAAAAAGAGTGGGGCATAGCCTTAAGTTTATGTGGTATTGGCTTGTTTTTTTATCTCGAGATCGAATCCGCTGCATCGGTCGATGAATGCTTATTGTATGAGTTATGTCTCTGGTCGAGATAATCATATATGGTGGCCTAAGTCAAGGCTGAACCAATGCTAATTCTAAAAAGGTGTTCGGTACCTTTTTACATTTATCTGACCATATAACTACTAAAAATGGGCATATCGAGTTTTTTTGCCGAAAAATGTTTTTAACAAGCCTTAAAGGAATTGTGCTTCTACTATTCCATTTTCAGGGCGTTTCTAGACCTTTCTGTCGAACCAGATTTAAAAAAGAGTGGGGCATAGCCTTAAGTTTATGTGGTATTGGCTTGTTTTTTTTATCTCGAGATCGAATCCGCTGCATCGGTCGATGAATGCTTATTGTATGAGTTATGTCTCTGGTCGAGATAATCATATATGGTGGCCTAAGTCAATGCTGAACCAATGCTAATTCTAAAAAGGTGTTCGGTACCTTTTTACATTTATCTGACCATATAACTACTAAAAATGGGCATATCGAGTTTTTTTGCCGAAAAATGTTTTTAACAAGCCTTAAAGGAATTGTGCTTCTACTATTCCATTTGCAGGGCGTTTCTAGACCTTTCTGTCGAACCAGATTTAAAAAAGAGTGGGGCATAGCCTTAAGTTTATGTGGTATTGGCTTGTTTTTTTTATCTCGAGATCGAATCCGCTGCATCGGTCGATGAATGCTTATTGTATGAGTTATGTCTCTGGTCGAGATAATCATATATGGTGGCCTAAGTCAAGGCTGAACCAATGCTAATTCTAAAAAGGTGTTCGGTACCTTTTTACATTTATCTGACCATATAACTACTAAAAATGGGCATATCGAGTTTTTTTGCCGAAAAATGTTTTTAACAAGCCTTAAAGGAATTGTGCTTCTACTATTCCATTTGCAGGGCGTTTCTAGACCTTTCTGTCGAACCAGATTTAAAAAAGAGTGGGGCATAGCCTTAAGTTTATGTGGTATTGGCTTGTTTTTTTTATCTCGAGATCGAATCCGCTGCATCGGTCGATGAATGCTTATTGTATGAGTTATGTCTCTGGTCGAGATAATCATATATGGTGGCCTAAGTCAAGGCTGAACCAATGCTAATTCTAAAAAGGTGTTCGGTACCTTTTTACATTTATCTGACCATATAACTACTAAAAATGGGCATATCGAGTTTTTTTGCCGAAAAATGTTTTTAACAAGCCTTAAAGGAATTGTGCTTCTACTATTCCATTTGCAGGGCGTTTCTAGACCTTTCTGTCGAACCAGATTTAAAAAAGAGTGGGGCATAGCCTTAAGTTTATGTGGTATTGGCTTGTTTTTTTTATCTCGAGATCGAATCCGCTGCATCGGTCGATGAATGCTTATTGTATGAGTTATGTCTCTGGTCGAGATAATCATATATGGTGGCCTAAGTCAATGCTGAACCAATGCTAATTCTAAAAAGGTGTTCGGTACCTTTTTACATTTATCTGACCATATAACTACTAAAAATGGGCATATCGAGTTTTTTTGCCGAAAAATGTTTTTAACAAGCCTTAAAGGAATTGTGCTTCTACTATTCCATTTGCAGGGCGTTTCTAGACCTTTCTGTCGAACCAGATTTAAAAAAGAGTGGGGCATAGCCTTAAGTTTATGTGGTATTGGCTTGTTTTTTTATCTCGAGATCGAATCCGCTGCATCGGTCGATGAATGCTTATTGTATGAGTTATGTCTCTGGTCGAGATAATCATATATGGTGGCCTAAGTCAATGCTGAACCAATGCTAATTCTAAAAAGGTGTTCGGTACCTTTTTACATTTATCTGACCATATAACTACTAAAAATGGGCATATCGAGTTTTTTTGCCGAAAAATGTTTTTAACAAGCCTTAAAGGAATTGTGCTTCTACTATTCCATTTTCAGGGCGTTTCTAGACCTTTCTGTCGAACCAGATTTAAAAAAGAGTGGGGCATAGCCTTAAGTTTATGTGGTATTGGCTTGTTTTTTTTATCTCGAGATCGAATCCGCTGCATCGGTCGATGAATGCTTATTGTATGAGTTATGTCTCTGGTCGAGATAATCATATATGGTGGCCTAAGTCAAGGCTGAACCAATGCTAATTCTAAAAAGGTGTTCGGTACCTTTTTACATTTATCTGACCATATAACTACTAAAAATGGGCATATCGAGTTTTTTTGCCGAAAAATGTTTTTAACAAGCCTTAAAGGAATTGTGCTTCTACTATTCCATTTTCAGGGCGTTTCTAGACCTTTCTGTCGAACCAGATTTAAAAAAGAGTGGGGCATAGCCTTAAGTTTATGTGGTATTGGCTTGTTTTTTTATCTCGAGATCGAATCCGCTGCATCGGTCGATGAATGCTTATTGTATGAGTTATGTCTCTGGTCGAGATAATCATATATGGTGGCCTAAGTCAAGGCTGAACCAATGCTAATTCTAAAAAGGTGTTCGGTACCTTTTTACATTTATCTGACCATATAACTACTAAAAATGGGCATATCGAGTTTTTTTGCCGAAAAATGTTTTTAACAAGCCTTAAAGGAATTGTGCTTCTACTATTCCATTTTCAGGGCGTTTCTAGACCTTTCTGTCGAACCAGATTTAAAAAAGAGTGGGGCATAGCCTTAAGTTTATGTGGTATTGGCTTGTTTTTTTTATCTCGAGATCGAATCCGCTGCATCGGTCGATGAATGCTTATTGTATGAGTTATGTCTCTGGTCGAGATAATCATATATGGTGGCCTAAGTCAAGGCTGAACCAATGCTAATTCTAAAAAGGTGTTCGGTACCTTTTTACATTTATCTGACCATATAACTACTAAAAATGGGCATATCGAGTTTTTTTGCCGAAAAATGTTTTTAACAAGCCTTAAAGGAATTGTGCTTCTACTATTCCATTTGCAGGGCGTTTCTAGACCTTTCTGTCGAACCAGATTTAAAAAAGATGGGGCATAGCCTTAAGTTTATGTGGTATTGGCTTGTTTTTTTTATCTCTAGATCGAATCCGCTGCATCGGTTGATGAATGCTTATTGTATGAGTTATGTCTCTGGTCGAGATAATCATATATGGTGGCCTAAGTCAAGGCTGAACCAATGCTAATTCTAAAAAGGTGTTCGGTACCTTTTTACATTTATCTGACCATATAACTACTAAAAATGGGCATATCGAGTTTTTTTGCCGAAAAATGTTTTTAACAAGCCTTAAAGGAATTGTGCTTCTACTATTCCATTTGCAGGGCGTTTCTAGACCTTTCTGTCGAACCAGATTTAAAAAAGAGTGGGGCATAGCCTTAAGTTTATGTGGTATTGGCTTGTTTTTTTTATCTCGAGATCGAATCCGCTGCATCGGTCGATGAATGCTTATTGTATGAGTTATGTCTCTGGTCGAGATAATCATATATGGTGGCCTAAGTCAAGGCTGAACCAATGCTAATTCTAAAAAGGTGTTCGGTACCTTTTTACATTTATCTGACCATATAACTACTAAAAATGGGCATATCGAGTTTTTTTGCCGAAAAATGTTTTTAACAAGCCTTAAAGGAATTGTGCTTCTACTATTCCATTTTCAGGGCGTTTCTAGACCTTTCTGTCGAACCAGATTTAAAAAAGAGTGGGGCATAGCCTTAAGTTTATGTGGTATTGGCTTGTTTTTTTATCTCGAGATCGAATCCGCTGCATCGGTCGATGAATGCTTATTGTATGAGTTATGTCTCTGGTCGAGATAATCATATATGGTGGCCTAAGTCAATGCTGAACCAATGCTAATTCTAAAAAGGTGTTCGGTACCTTTTTACATTTATCTGACCATATAACTACTAAAATGGGCATATCGAGTTTTTTTGCCGAAAAATGTTTTTAACAACCTTAAAGGAATTGTGCTTCTACTATTCCATTTGCAGGGCGTTTCTAGACCTTTCTGTCGACCAGATTTAAAAAAGAGTGGGGCAATAGCCTTAAGTTTATGTGGTATTGGCTTGTTTTTTTATCTCGAGATCGAATCCGCTGCATCGGTCGATGAAATGCTTATTGTATGAGTTTATGTCTTCCTGGTCACTTTCCACTGATTAATGGTTTCAAATAAAGCTGTTTACATCTTGGTTCATCCTGTTTTGATTAGAGTCATGAAGATATTACTGATTAATGGTTCCAAATCATGCTTCCTACATCATGGTTCGTCCTGGTTTGATTAGAATCAAGAAGATATTGCAATATGTCCAAACAGGCTAATCTGGATTCACTTGAATAGAAAGTGGGAAAGCTTCTTCCTCCTAACTCCTATGAGATTTATTCAACTTCGTAGTCACCGTCAGCTTTATAATGGTTCCAAATCATGCTTCTTACATCTTGGTTTGTCCTGGTTTGATTAGAATCAAGAAGAAATTGCAATATGTCCAAACGGGCTAATCTGGAATAAGCTGAATAGAAAGTGGGATAGATTCTTCCTCATGACTCCTATAAGATTTATTCAGCTTCCTGGTAATTGTCCACTGATTAATGGTTCCAAATCATGCTTCTTACATATTGGTTCCTCCTGGTTTGATTAGAATCAAGAAGATATTTAAATATGTTCAAACAGGCTAATCTGGAATCACTTGAATAGAAAGTGGGATACCTTCTTCCTCATGACTCCTATGAGATTTATTCAACTTCCTGGTCACTTTCCACTGATTAATGGTTTCAAATAAAGCTGTTTACATCTTGGTTTCTCCTGGTTTGATTAGAATCATGAATATATTGCCATGTGTTCGAACAAGCTAATCTGGAATCACCTGAATAGAAAGTGGGATAGCTTGTTCCTCATGACTCCTATGAGATTTATTTGACTTCGTGGTCACTTTCCACTGATTAATGGTTCCAAATCATGCTTCTTACATCTTGGTTTCTCCTGGTTTGTTTAGAATCATGAATATATTGCCAGATGTCCGAACATGCTAATCTGGAATCACCTGAATAGAAAGTGGGATAGCTTGTTCCTCATGACTCCTATGAGATTTATTCAACTTCGTGCTCACTTTCCACTGATTAATGGTTCCAAATCATGCTTCTTACATCTTGTTTCCTCCTGGTTTGATTAGAATCAAGAAGATCTTGCAATATGTCCAAACATGCTAATCTGGATTCACCTGAATAGAAAGTGGGATAGCTTCTTCCTCATGACTCCTATGAGATTTATTCAACTTCCTGGTCACTTTCCACTGATTAATGGTTTCAAATAAAGCTGTTTACATCTTGGTTTCTCCTGGTTTGATTAGAATCATGAATATATTGCCATGTGTTCGAACAGGCTAATCTGGAATCACCTGAATAGAAAGTGGGATAGCTTGTTCCTCATGACTCCTATGAGATTTATTCAACTTCGTGGTCACTTTCCACTGATTAATGGTTCCAAATCATGCGCCCTGAAAATGGAATAGTAGAAGCACAATTCCTTTAAGGCTTGTTAAAAACATTTCTCGGCAAAAAAAACTCGATATGCCCATTTTTAGTTGTTATATGGTCAGATAAATGTAAAAAGGTACCGAACACCTTTTTAGAATTAGCATTGGTTCAGCCTTGACTTAGGCCACCATATTTGATTATCTCGACCAGAGACATAACTCATACAATAAGCATTCATCGACCGATGCAGCGGATTCGATCTCGAGATAAAAAAAACAAGCCAATACCACATAAACTTAAGGCTATGCCCCACTCTTTTTTAAATCTGGTTCGACAGAAAGGTCAAGAAACGCCCTGAAAATGGAATAGTAGAAGCACAATTCCTTTAAGGCTTGTTAAAAACATTTTTCGGCAAAAAAACTCGATATGCCCATTTTTAGTAGTTATATGGTCAGATAAATGTAAAAAGGTACCGAACATCTCTTTTAGAATTAGCATTGGTTCAGCCTTAACTTAGGCCACCATATATGATTATCTAGACCAGAGACATAGCTCATTCAATAATCATTCATCAACCGATGCTTGCCAAAGTGTTAAAGTAAACTTTGGATAACGGTTTGATACGATACTTACTGGAACTCCATGTAAATTGACCACTACTTCATATACTTTTGAGCTAAACATGATATACTTGTTATTACCCAATTAAGATTATCATTGGCCTACTTGGAGTTGCTATGCATATAGACTGTGGTTTAGAGTCTTTCAGGAAGTAGTTTTGGAGCTTAATGGAGAATAAGGACTTGGTAGAGCATTAAAAGAAAATATCCATCGATGACGGTCAATGATGCTTATGTATGGTTATGTCCTTGGTCGGATAATCATAATGGGGCTGAAGTCAATGCGAACCAATGCTATTTAAAAGGTGTTCGGTACTTTTTACTTTTATTGACATATACTACTAAAAATGGGCAATGAGTTTTTGCCCGAAAATGTTTTTACAGTCTTAAAGGATTGTGATTTACCTATTCTGTTTGCAGGGTTAGGGGTGTTCGGGTACTTTTTTTACTTATGCTGACATATAACTACTAAAAATGGGCATATCGAGTTTTTTTGCCGAAAATGTTTTTAACAAGCCTTAAGGAATTGTGCTTCTACTATTCCATTTTCAGGGCGTTTCTAGACCTTTCTGTCGAACCAGATTTAAAAAAGAGTGGGGCATAGCCTTAAGTTTATGTGGTATTGGCTTGTTTTTTTATCTCGAGATCGAATCCGCTGCATCGGTCGATGAATGCTTATTGTATGAGTTATGTCTCTGGTCGAGATAATCATATATGGTGGCCTAAGTCAAGGCTGAACCAATGCTAATTCTAAAAAGGTGTTCGGTACCTTTTTACATTTATCTGACCATATAACTACTAAAAATGGGCATATCGAGTTTTTTTGCCGAAAAATGTTTTTAACAAGCCTTAAAGGAATTGTGCTTCTACTATTCCATTTTCAGGGCGTTTCTAGACCTTTCTGTCGAACCAGATTTAAAAAAGAGTGGGGCATAGCCTTAAGTTTATGTGGTATTGGCTTGTTTTTTTTATCTCGAGATCGAATCCGCTGCATCGGTCGATGAATGCTTATTGTATGAGTTATGTCTCTGGTCGAGATAATCATATATGGTGGCCTAAGTCAATGCTGAACCAATGCTAATTCTAAAAAGGTGTTCGGTACCTTTTTACATTTATCTGACCATATAACTACTAAAAATGGGCATATCGAGTTTTTTTGCCGAAAAATGTTTTTAACAAGCCTTAAAGGAATTGTGCTTCTACTATTCCATTTTCAGGGCGTTTCTAGACCTTTCTGTCGAACCAGATTTAAAAAAGAGTGGGGCATAGCCTTAAGTTTATGTGGTATTGGCTTGTTTTTTTATCTCGAGATCGAATCCGCTGCATCGGTCGATGAATGCTTATTGTATGAGTTATGTCTCTGGTCGAGATAATCATATATGGTGGCCTAAGTCAAGGCTGAACCAATGCTAATTCTAAAAAGGTGTTCGGTACCTTTTTACATTTATCTGACCATATAACTACTAAAAATGGGCATATCGAGTTTTTTTGCCGAAAAATGTTTTTAACAAGCCTTAAAGGAATTGTGCTTCTACTATTCCATTTTCAGGGCGTTTCTAGACCTTTCTGTCGAACCAGATTTAAAAAAGAGTGGGGCATAGCCTTAAGTTTATGTGGTATTGGCTTGTTTTTTTATCTCGAGATCGAATCCGCTGCATCGGTCGATGAATGCTTATTGTATGAGTTATGTCTCTGGTCGAGATAATCATATATGGTGGCCTAAGTCAAGGCTGAACCAATGCTAATTCTAAAAAGGTGTTCGGTACCTTTTTACATTTATCTGACCATATAACTACTAAAAATGGGCATATCGAGTTTTTTTGCCGAAAAATGTTTTTAACAAGCCTTAAAGGAATTGTGCTTCTACTATTCCATTTTCAGGGCGTTTCTAGACCTTTCTGTCGAACCAGATTTAAAAAAGATGGGGCATAGCCTTAAGTTTATGTGGTATTGGCTTGTTTTTTTTATCTCGAGATCGAATCCGCTGCATCGGTCGATGAATGCTTATTGTATGAGTTATGTCTCTGGTCGAGATAATCATATATGGTGGCCTAAGTCAAGGCTGAACCAATGCTAATTCTAAAAAGGTGTTCGGTACCTTTTTACATTTATCTGACCATATAACTACTAAAAATGGGCATATCGAGTTTTTTTGCCGAAAAATGTTTTTAACAAGCCTTAAAGGAATTGTGCTTCTACTATTCCATTTTCAGGGCGTTTCTAGACCTTTCTGTCGAACCAGATTTAAAAAAGAGTGGGGCATAGCCTTAAGTTTATGTGGTATTGGCTTGTTTTTTTATCTCGAGATCGAATCCGCTGCATCGGTCGATGAATGCTTATTGTATGAGTTATGTCTCTGGTCGAGATAATCATATATGGTGGCCTAAGTCAAGGCTGAACCAATGCTAATTCTAAAAAGGTGTTCGGTACCTTTTTACATTTATCTGACCATATAACTACTAAAAATGGGCATATCGAGTTTTTTTGCCGAAAAATGTTTTTAACAAGCCTTAAAGGAATTGTGCTTCTACTATTCCATTTTCAGGGCGTTTCTAGACCTTTCTGTCGAACCAGATTTAAAAAAGAGTGGGGCATAGCCTTAAGTTTATGTGGTATTGGCTTGTTTTTTTTATCTCGAGATCGAATCCGCTGCATCGGTCGATGAATGCTTATTGTATGAGTTATGTCTCTGGTCGAGATAATCATATATGGTGGCCTAAGTCAAGGCTGAACCAATGCTAATTCTAAAAAGGTGTTCGGTACCTTTTTACATTTATCTGACCATATAACTACTAAAAATGGGCATATCGAGTTTTTTTGCCGAAAAATGTTTTTAACAAGCCTTAAAGGAATTGTGCTTCTACTATTCCATTTTCAGGGCGTTTCTAGACCTTTCTGTCGAACCAGATTTAAAAAAGAGTGGGGCATAGCCTTAAGTTTATGTGGTATTGGCTTGTTTTTTTATCTCGAGATCGAATCCGCTGCATCGGTCGATGAATGCTTATTGTATGAGTTATGTCTCTGGTCGAGATAATCATATATGGTGGCCTAAGTCAAGGCTGAACCAATGCTAATTCTAAAAAGGTGTTCGGTACCTTTTTACATTTATCTGACCATATAACTACTAAAAATGGGCATATCGAGTTTTTTTGCCGAAAAATGTTTTTAACAAGCCTTAAAGGAATTGTGCTTCTACTATTCCATTTTCAGGGCGTTTCTAGACCTTTCTGTCGAACCAGATTTAAAAAAGAGTGGGGCATAGCCTTAAGTTTATGTGGTATTGGCTTGTTTTTTTTATCTCGAGATCGAATCCGCTGCATCGGTCGATGAATGCTTATTGTATGAGTTATGTCTCTGGTCGAGATAATCATATATGGTGGCCTAAGTCAAGGCTGAACCAATGCTAATTCTAAAAAGGTGTTCGGTACCTTTTTACATTTATCTGACCATATAACTACTAAAAATGGGCATATCGAGTTTTTTTGCCGAAAAATGTTTTTAACAAGCCTTAAAGGAATTGTGCTTCTACTATTCCATTTGCAGGGCGTTTCTAGACCTTTCTGTCGAACCAGATTTAAAAAAGAGTGGGGCATAGCCTTAAGTTTATGTGGTATTGGCTTGTTTTTTTTATCTCGAGATCGAATCCGCTGCATCGGTCGATGAATGCTTATTGTATGAGTTATGTCTCTGGTCGAGATAATCATATATGGTGGCCTAAGTCAATGCTGAACCAATGCTAATTCTAAAAAGGTGTTCGGTACCTTTTTACATTTATCTGACCATATAACTACTAAAAATGGGCATATCGAGTTTTTTTGCCGAAAAATGTTTTTAACAAGCCTTAAAGGAATTGTGCTTCTACTATTCCATTTTCAGGGCGTTTCTAGACCTTTCTGTCGAACCAGATTTAAAAAAGAGTGGGGCATAGCCTTAAGTTTATGTGGTATTGGCTTGTTTTTTTTATCTCGAGATCGAATCCGCTGCATCGGTCGATGAATGCTTATTGTATGAGTTATGTCTCTGGTCGAGATAATCATATATGGTGGCCTAAGTCAAGGCTGAACCAATGCTAATTCTAAAAAGGTGTTCGGTACCTTTTTACATTTATCTGACCATATAACTACTAAAAATGGGCATATCGAGTTTTTTTGCCGAAAAATGTTTTTAACAAGCCTTAAAGGAATTGTGCTTCTACTATTCCATTTTCAGGGCGTTTCTAGACCTTTCTGTCGAACCAGATTTAAAAAAGAGTGGGGCATAGCCTTAAGTTTATGTGGTATTGGCTTGTTTTTTTTATCTCGAGATCGAATCCGCTGCATCGGTCGATGAATGCTTATTGTATGAGTTATGTCTCTGGTCGAGATAATCATATATGGTGGCCTAAGTCAATGCTGAACCAATGCTAATTCTAAAAAGGTGTTCGGTACCTTTTTACATTTATCTGACCATATAACTACTAAAAATGGGCATATCGAGTTTTTTTGCCGAAAAATGTTTTTAACAAGCCTTAAAGGAATTGTGCTTCTACTATTCCATTTTCAGGGCGTTTCTAGACCTTTCTGTCGAACCAGATTTAAAAAAGAGTGGGGCATAGCCTTAAGTTTATGTGGTATTGGCTTGTTTTTTTTATCTCGAGATCGAATCCGCTGCATCGGTCGATGAATGCTTATTGTATGAGTTATGTCTCTGGTCGAGATAATCATATATGGTGGCCTAAGTCAAGGCTGAACCAATGCTAATTCTAAAAAGGTGTTCGGTACCTTTTTACATTTATCTGACCATATAACTACTAAAAATGGGCATATCGAGTTTTTTTGCCGAAAAATGTTTTTAACAAGCCTTAAAGGAATTGTGCTTCTACTATTCCATTTTCAGGGCGTTTCTAGACCTTTCTGTCGAACCAGATTTAAAAAAGAGTGGGGCATAGCCTTAAGTTTATGTGGTATTGGCTTGTTTTTTTTATCTCTAAATCGAATCCGCTGCATCGGTCGATGAATGCTTATTGTATGAGTTATGTCTCTGGTCGAGATAATCATATATGGTGGCCTAAGTCAATGCTGAACCAATGCTAATTCTGAAAAGGTGTTCGGTACCTTTTTACATTTATCTGACCATATAACTACTAAAAATGGGCATATCAAGTTTTTTTGCCGAAAAATGTTTTAAACAAGCCCATTTTTAACAAGCCTTTGTATGAGTTATGTCTCTGGTCGAGATAATCATATATGGTGGCCTAAGTCAAGGCTGAACCAATGCTAATTCTAAAAAGGTGTTCGGTAACTTTTTACATTTATCTGACCATATAACTACTAAAAATGGGCATATCGAGTTTTTTTGCCGAAAAATGTTTTTAACAAGCCTTAAAGGAATTGTGCTTCTACTATTCCATTTTCAGGGCGTTTCTTGACCTTTCTGTCGAACCAGATTTAAAAAAGAGTGGGGCATAGCCTTAAGTTTATGTGGTATTGGCTTGTTTTTTTATCTCGAGATCGAATCCGCTGCATCGGTCGATGAATGCTTATTGTATGAGTTATGTCTCTGGTCGAGATAATCATATATGGTGGCCTAAGTCAATGCTGAACCAATGCTAATTCTAAAAAGGTGTTCGGTACCTTTTTACATTTATCTGACCATATAACTACTAAAAATGGGCATATCGAGTTTTTTTGCCGAAAAATGTTTTTAACAAGCCTTAAAGGAATTGTGCTTCTACTATTCCATTTTCAGGGCGTTTCTAGACCTTTCTGTCGAACCAGATTTAAAAAAGAGTGGGGCATAGCCTTAAGTTTATGTGGTATTGGCTTGTTTTTTTTATCTCGAGATCGAATCCGCTGCATCGGTCGATGAATGCTTATTGTATGAGTTATGTCTCTGGTCGAGATAATCATATATGGTGGCCTAAGTCAAGGCTGAACCAATGCTAATTCTAAAAAGGTGTTCGGTACCTTTTTACATTTATCTGACCATATAACTACTAAAAATGGGCATATCGAGTTTTTTTGCCGAAAAATGTTTTTAACAAGCCTTAAAGGAATTGTGCTTCTACTATTCCATTTTCAGGGCGTTTCTAGACCTTTCTGTCGAACCAGATTTAAAAAAGAGTGGGGCATAGCCTTAAGTTTATGTGGTATTGGCTTGTTTTTTTATCTCGAGATCGAATCCGCTGCATCGGTCGATGAATGCTTATTGTATGAGTTATGTCTCTGGTCGAGATAATCATATATGGTGGCCTAAGTCAAGGCTGAACCAATGCTAATTCTAAAAAGGTGTTCGGTACCTTTTTACATTTATCTGACCATATAACTACTAAAAATGGGCATATCGAGTTTTTTTGCCGAAAAATGTTTTTAACAAGCCTTAAAGGAATTGTGCTTCTACTATTCCATTTTCAGGGCGTTTCTAGACCTTTCTGTCGAACCAGATTTAAAAAAGAGTGGGGCATAGCCTTAAGTTTATGTGGTATTGGCTTGTTTTTTTTATCTCGAGATCGAATCCGCTGCATCGGTCGATGAATGCTTATTGTATGAGTTATGTCTCTGGTCGAGATAATCATATATGGTGGCCTAAGTCAAGGCTGAACCAATGCTAATTCTAAAAAGGTGTTCGGTACCTTTTTACATTTATCTGACCATATAACTACTAAAAATGGGCATATCGAGTTTTTTTGCCGAAAAATGTTTTTAACAAGCCTTAAAGGAATTGTGCTTCTACTATTCCATTTTCAGGGCGTTTCTAGACCTTTCTGTCGAACCAGATTTAAAAAAGAGTGGGGCATAGCCTTAAGTTTATGTGGTATTGGCTTGTTTTTTTTATCTCTAGATCGAATCCGCTGCATCGGTTGATGAATGCTTATTGTATGAGTTATGTCTCTGGTCGAGATAATCATATATGGTGGCCTAAGTCAAGGCTGAACCAATGCTAATTCTAAAAAGGTGTTCGGTACCTTTTTACATTTATCTGACCATATAACTACTAAAAATGGGCATATCGAGTTTTTTTTGCCGAAAAATGTTTTTAACAAGCCTTAAAGGAATTGTGCTTCTACTATTCCATTTTCAGGGCGTTTCTTGACCTTTCTGTCGAACCAGATTTAAAAAAGAGTGGGGCATAGCCTTAAGTTTATGTGGTATTGGCTTGTTTTTTTTATCTCGAGATCGAATCCGCTGCATCGGTCGATGAATGCTTATTGTATGAGTTATGTCTCTGGTCGAGATAATCATATATGGTGGCCTAAGTCAAGGCTGAACCAATGCTAATTCTAAAAAGGTGTTCGGTACCTTTTTACATTTATCTGACCATATAACTACTAAAAATGGGCATATCGAGTTTTTTTGCCGAAAAATGTTTTTAACAAGCCTTAAAGGAATTGTGCTTCTACTATTCCATTTTCAGGGCGTTTCTAGACCTTTCTGTCGAACCAGATTTAAAAAGAGTGGGGCATAGCCTTAAGTTTATGTGGTATTGGCTTGTTTTTTTTATCTCGAGATCGAATCCGCTGCATCGGTCGATGAATGCTTATTGTATGAGTTATGTCTCTGGTCGAGATAATCATATATGGTGGCCTAAGTCAAGGCTGAACCAATGCTAATTCTAAAAAGGTGTTCGGTACCTTTTTACATTTATCTGACCATATAACTACTAAAAATGGGCATATCGAGTTTTTTTGCCGAAAAATGTTTTTAACAAGCCTTAAAGGAATTGTGCTTCTACTATTCCATTTTCAGGGCGTTTCTAGACCTTTCTGTCGAACCAGATTTAAAAAAGAGTGGGGCATAGCCTTAAGTTTATGTGGTATTGGCTTGTTTTTTTTATCTCGAGATCGAATCCGCTGCATCGGTCGATGAATGCTTATTGTATGAGTTATGTCTCTGGTCGAGATAATCATATATGGTGGCCTAAGTCAAGGCTGAACCAATGCTAATTCTAAAAAGGTGTTCGGTACCTTTTTACATTTATCTGACCATATAACTACTAAAAATGGGCATATCGAGTTTTTTTGCCGAAAAATGTTTTTAACAAGCCTTAAAGGAATTGTGCTTCTACTATTCCATTTTCAGGGCGTTTCTAGACCTTTCTGTCGAACCAGATTTAAAAAAGAGTGGGGCATAGCCTTAAGTTTATGTGGTATTGGCTTGTTTTTTTTATCTCGAGATCGAATCCGCTGCATCGGTCGATGAATGCTTATTGTATGAGTTATGTCTCTGGTCGAGATAATCATATATGGTGGCCTAAGTCAATGCTGAACCAATGCTAATTCTAAAAAGGTGTTCGGTACCTTTTTACATTTATCTGACCATATAACTACTAAAAATGGGCATATCGAGTTTTTTTGCCGAAAAATGTTTTTAACAAGCCTTAAAGGAATTGTGCTTCTACTATTCCATTTTCAGGGCGTTTCTAGACCTTTCTGTCGAACCAGATTTAAAAAAGAGTGGGGCATAGCCTTAAGTTTATGTGGTATTGGCTTGTTTTTTTATCTCGAGATCGAATCCGCTGCATCGGTCGATGAATGCTTATTGTATGAGTTATGTCTCTGGTCGAGATAATCATATATGGTGGCCTAAGTCAAGGCTGAACCAATGCTAATTCTAAAAAGGTGTTCGGTACCTTTTTACATTTATCTGACCATATAACTACTAAAAATGGGCATATCGAGTTTTTTTGCCGAAAAATGTTTTTAACAAGCCTTAAAGGAATTGTGCTTCTACTATTCCATTTTCAGGGCGTTTCTAGACCTTTCTGTCGAACCAGATTTAAAAAAGAGTGGGGCATAGCCTTAAGTTTATGTGGTATTGGCTTGTTTTTTTTATCTCGAGATCGAATCCGCTGCATCGGTCGATGAATGCTTATTGTATGAGTTATGTCTCTGGTCGAGATAATCATATATGGTGGCCTAAGTCAATGCTGAACCAATGCTAATTCTAAAAAGGTGTTCGGTACCTTTTTACATTTATCTGACCATATAACTACTAAAAATGGGCATATCGAGTTTTTTTGCCGAAAAATGTTTTTAACAAGCCTTAAAGGAATTGTGCTTCTACTATTCCATTTTCAGGGCGTTTCTAGACCTTTCTGTCGAACCAGATTTAAAAAAGAGTGGGGCATAGCCTTAAGTTTATGTGGTATTGGCTTGTTTTTTTTATCTCGAGATCGAATCCGCTGCATCGGTCGATGAATGCTTATTGTATGAGTTATGTCTCTGGTCGAGATAATCATATATGGTGGCCTAAGTCAAGGCTGAACCAATGCTAATTCTAAAAAGGTGTTCGGTACCTTTTTACATTTATCTGACCATATAACTACTAAAAATGGGCATATCGAGTTTTTTTGCCGAAAAATGTTTTTAACAAGCCTTAAAGGAATTGTGCTTCTACTATTCCATTTTCAGGGCGTTTCTAGACCTTTCTGTCGAACCAGATTTAAAAAAGAGTGGGGCATAGCCTTAAGTTTATGTGGTATTGGCTTGTTTTTTTTATCTCTAAATCGAATCCGCTGCATCGGTTGATGAATGCTTATTGAATGAGCTATGTCTCTGGTCGAGATAATCATATATGGTGGCCTAAGTTAAGGCTGAACCAATGCTAATTCTAAAAGAGATGTTCGGTACCTTTTTACATTTATCTGACCATATAACTACTAAAAATGGGCATATCGAGTTTTTTTGCCGAAAAATGTTTTTAACAAGCCTTAAAGGAATTGTGCTTCTACTATTCCATTTGCAGGGTTTAGGGTGTTCGGTACCTTTTTACTTTTATCTGACCATATAACTACTAAAAATGGGCATATCGAGTTTTTTTGCCGAAAAATGTTTTTAACAAGCCTTAAAGGAATTGTGCTTCCACTATTCCATTTTCAGGGCGTTTCTAGACCTCTCTGTCGAAACAGATTTAAAAAAGAGTGGGGCATAGCCTTAAGTTTATGTGGTATTGGCTTGTTTTTTTATCTCGAGATCGAATCCGCTGCATCGGTCGATGAATGCTTATTGTATGAGTTATGTCTCTGGTCGAGATAATCATATATGGTGGCCTAAGTCAATGCTGAACCAATGCTAATTCTAAAAAGGTGTTCGGTACCTTTTTACTTTTATCTGACCATATAACTACAAAAAATGGGCATATCGAGTTTTTTTGCCGAAAAATGTTTTTAACAAGCCTTAAAGGAATTGTGCTTCTACTATTCCATTTGCAGGGTTTAGGGTGTTCGGTACCTTTTTACTTTTATCTGACCATATAACTACTAAAAATGGGCATATCGAGTTTTTTTGCCGAAAAATGTTTTTAACAAGCCTTAAAGGAATTGTGCTTCTACTATTCCATTTTCAGGGCGTTTCTAGACCTTTCTGTCGAACCAGATTTAAAAAAGAGTGGGGCATAGCCTTAAGTTTATGTGGTATTGGCTTGTTTTTTTTATCTCGAGATCGAATCCGCTGCATCGGTCGATGAATGCTTATTGTATGAGTTATGTCTCTGGTCGAGATAATCATATATGGTGGCCTAAGTCAATGCTGAACCAATGCTAATTCTAAAAAGGTGTTCGGTACCTTTTTACATTTATCTGACCATATAACTACTAAAAATGGGCATATCGAGTTTTTTTGCCGAAAAATGTTTTTAACAAGCCTTAAAGGAATTGTGCTTCTACTATTCCATTTTCAGGGCGTTTCTAGACCTTTCTGTCGAACCAGATTTAAAAAAGAGTGGGGCATAGCCTTAAGTTTATGTGGTATTGGCTTGTTTTTTTTATCTCGAGATCGAATCCGCTGCATCGGTCGATGAATGCTTATTGTATGAGTTATGTCTCTGGTCGAGATAATCATATATGGTGGCCTAAGTCAAGGCTGAACCAATGCTAATTCTAAAAAGGTGTTCGGTACCTTTTTACATTTATCTGACCATATAACTACTAAAAATGGGCATATCGAGTTTTTTTGCCGAAAAATGTTTTTAACAAGCCTTAAAGGAATTGTGCTTCTACTATTCCATTTTCAGGGCGTTTCTAGACCTTTCTGTCGAACCAGATTTAAAAAGAGTGGGCATAGCCTTAAGTTTATGTGGTATTGGCTTGTTTTTTTTATCTCGAGATCGAATCCGCTGCATCGGTCGATGAATGCTTATTGTATGAGTTATGTCTCTGGTCGAGATAATCATATATGGTGGCCTAAGTCAATGCTGAACCAATGCTAATTCTAAAAAGGTGTTCGGTACCTTTTTACATTTATCTGACCATATAACTACTAAAAATGGGCATATCGAGTTTTTTTGCCGAAAAATGTTTTTAACAAGCCTTAAAGGAATTGTGCTTCTACTATTCCATTTTCAGGGCGTTTCTAGACCTTTCTGTCGAACCAGATTTAAAAAAGAGTGGGGCATAGCCTTAAGTTTATGTGGTATTGGCTTGTTTTTTTATCTCGAGATCGAATCCGCTGCATCGGTCGATGAATGCTTATTGTATGAGTTATGTCTCTGGTCGAGATAATCATATATGGTGGCCTAAGTCAAGGCTGAACCAATGCTAATTCTAAAAAGGTGTTCGGTACCTTTTTACATTTATCTGACCATATAACTACTAAAAATGGGCATATCGAGTTTTTTTGCCGAAAAATGTTTTTAACAAGCCTTAAAGGAATTGTGCTTCTACTATTCCATTTCAGGGCGTTTCTAGACCTTTCTGTCGAACCAGATTTAAAAAAGAGTGGGGCATAGCCTTAAGTTTATGTGGTATTGGCTTGTTTTTTTTATCTCTAGATCGAATCCGCTGCATCGGTCGATGAATGCTTATTGTATGAGTTATGTCTCTGGTCGAGATAATCATATATGGTGGCCTAAGTCAAGGCTGAACCAATGCTAATTCTAAAAAGGTGTTCGGTACCTTTTTACATTTATCTGACCATATAACTACTAAAAATGGGCATATCGAGTTTTTTTGCCGAAAAATGTTTTTAACAAGCCTTAAAGGAATTGTGCTTCTACTATTCCATTTAACAAGCCTTAAAGGAATTGTGCTTCTACTATTCCATTTTCAGGGCGTTTCTAGACCTTTCTGTCGAACCAGATTTAAAAAAGAGTGGGGCATAGCCTTAAGTTTATGTGGTATTGGCTTGTTTTTTTTATCTCGAGATCGAATCCGCTGCATCGGTCGATGAATGCTTATTGTATGAGTTATGTCTCTGGTCGAGATAATCATATATGGTGGCCTAAGTCAATGCTGAACCAATGCTAATTCTAAAAAGGTGTTCGGTACCTTTTTACATTTATCTGACCATATAACTACTAAAAATGGGCATATCGAGTTTTTTTGCCGAAAAATGTTTTTAACAAGCCTTAAAGGAATTGTGCTTCTACTATTCCATTTTCAGGGCGTTTCTAGACCTTTCTGTCGAACCAGATTTAAAAAAGAGTGGGGCATAGCCTTAAGTTTATGTGGTATTGGCTTGTTTTTTTTATCTCGAGATCGAATCCGCTGCATCGGTCGATGAATGCTTATTGTATGAGTTATGTCTCTGGTCGAGATAATCATATATGGTGGCCTAAGTCAATGCTGAACCAATGCTAATTCTAAAAAGGTGTTCGGTACCTTTTTACATTTATCTGACCATATAACTACTAAAAATGGGCATATCGAGTTTTTTTGCCGAAAAATGTTTTTAACAAGCCTTAAAGGAATTGTGCTTCTACTATTCCATTTTCAGGGCGTTTCTAGACCTTTCTGTCGAACCAGATTTAAAAAAGAGTGGGGCATAGCCTTAAGTTTATGTGGTATTGGCTTGTTTTTTTTATCTCGAGATCGAATCCGCTGCATCGGTCGATGAATGCTTATTGTATGAGTTATGTCTCTGGTCGAGATAATCATATATGGTGGCCTAAGTCAATGCTGAACCAATGCTAATTCTAAAAAGGTGTTCGGTACCTTTTTACATTTATCTGACCATATAACTACAAAAATGGGCATATCGAGTTTTTTTGCCGAAAAATGTTTTTATCGACATTACTAAAAATGGGCATATCGAGTTTTTTTGCCGAAAAATGTTTTTAACAAGCCTTAAAGGAATTGTGCTTCTACTATTCCATTTTCAGGGCGTTTCTTGACCTTTCTGTCGAACCAGATTTAAAAAAGAGTGGGGCATAGCCTTAAGTTTATGTGGTATTGGCTTGTTTTTTTATCTCGAGATCGAATCCGCTGCATCGGTCGATGAATGCTTATTGTATGAGTTATGTCTCTGGTCGAGATAATCATATATGGTGGCCTAAGTCAATGCTGAACCAATGCTAATTCTAAAAAGGTGTTCGGTACCTTTTTACATTTATCTGACCATATAACTACTAAAAATGGGCATATCGAGTTTTTTTGCCGAAAAATGTTTTTAACAAGCCTTAAAGGAATTGTGCTTCTACTATTCCATTTTCAGGGCGTTTCTAGACCTTTCTGTCGAACCAGATTTAAAAAAGAGTGGGGCATAGCCTTAAGTTTATGTGGTATTGGCTTGTTTTTTTTATCTCTAGATCGAATCCGCTGCATCGGTTGATGAATGCTTATTGTATGAGTTATGTCTCTGGTCGAGATAATCATATATGGTGGCCTAAGTCAATGCTGAACCAATGCTAATTCTAAAAAGGTGTTCGGTACCTTTTTACATTTATCTGACCATATAACTACTAAAAATGGGCATATCGAGTTTTTTTGCCGAAAAATGTTTTTAACAAGCCTTAAAGGAATTGTGCTTCTACTATTCCATTTTCAGGGCGTTTCTAGACCTTTCTGTCGAACCAGATTTAAAAAAGAGTGGGGCATAGCCTTAAGTTTATGTGGTATTGGCTTGTTTTTTTTATCTCGAGATCGAATCCGCTGCATCGGTCGATGAATGCTTATTGTATGAGTTATGTCTCTGGTCGAGATAATCATATATGGTGGCCTAAGTCAAGGCTGAACCAATGCTAATTCTAAAAAGGTGTTCGGTACCTTTTTACATTTATCTGACCATATAACTACTAAAAATGGGCATATCGAGTTTTTTTGCCGAAAAATGTTTTTAACAAGCCTTAAAGGAATTGTGCTTCTACTATTCCATTTTCAGGGCGTTTCTAGACCTTTCTGTCGAACCAGATTTAAAAAAGAGTGGGGCATAGCCTTAAGTTTATGTGGTATTGGCTTGTTTTTTTTATCTCGAGATCGAATCCGCTGCATCGGTCGATGAATGCTTATTGTATGAGTTATGTCTCTGGTCGAGATAATCATATATGGTGGCCTAAGTCAAGGCTGAACCAATGCTAATTCTAAAAAGGTGTTCGGTACCTTTTTACATTTATCTGACCATATAACTACTAAAAATGGGCATATCGAGTTTTTTTGCCGAAAAATGTTTTTAACAAGCCTTAAAGGAATTGTGCTTCTACTATTCCATTTTCAGGGCGTTTCTAGACCTTTCTGTCGAACCAGATTTAAAAAAGAGTGGGGCATAGCCTTAAGTTTATGTGGTATTGGCTTGTTTTTTTTATCTCGAGATCGAATCCGCTGCATCGGTCGATGAATGCTTATTGTATGAGTTATGTCTCTGGTCGAGATAATCATATATGGTGGCCTAAGTCAAGGCTGAACCAATGCTAATTCTAAAAAGGTGTTCGGTACCTTTTTACATTTATCTGACCATATAACTACTAAAAATGGGCATATCGAGTTTTTTTGCCGAAAAATGTTTTTAACAAGCCTTAAAGGAATTGTGCTTCTACTATTCCATTTTCAGGGCGTTTCTAGACCTTTCTGTCGAACCAGATTTAAAAAAGAGTGGGGCATAGCCTTAAGTTTATGTGGTATTGGCTTGTTTTTTTTATCTCGAGATCGAATCCGCTGCATCGGTCGATGAATGCTTATTGTATGAGTTATGTCTCTGGTCGAGATAATCATATATGGTGGCCTAAGTCAAGGCTGAACCAATGCTAATTCTAAAAAGGTGTTCGGTACCTTTTTACATTTATCTGACCATATAACTACTAAAAATGGGCATATCGAGTTTTTTTGCCGAAAAATGTTTTTAACAAGCCTTAAAGGAATTGTGCTTCTACTATTCCATTTTCAGGGCGTTTCTAGACCTTTCTGTCGAACCAGATTTAAAAAAGAGTGGGGCATAGCCTTAAGTTTATGTGGTATTGGCTTGTTTTTTTATCTCGAGATCGAATCCGCTGCATCGGTCGATGAATGCTTATTGTATGAGTTATGTCTCTGGTCGAGATAATCATATATGGTGGCCTAAGTCAAGGCTGAACCAATGCTAATTCTAAAAAGGTGTTCGGTACCTTTTTACATTTATCTGACCATATAACTACTAAAAATGGGCATATCGAGTTTTTTTGCCGAAAAATGTTTTTAACAAGCCTTAAAGGAATTGTGCTTCTACTATTCCATTTTCAGGGCGTTTCTAGACCTTTCTGTCGAACCAGATTTAAAAAAGAGTGGGGCATAGCCTTAAGTTTATGTGGTATTGGCTTGTTTTTTTTATCTCGAGATCGAATCCGCTGCATCGGTCGATGAATGCTTATTGTATGAGTTATGTCTCTGGTCGAGATAATCATATATGGTGGCCTAAGTCAAGGCTGAACCAATGCTAATTCTAAAAAGGTGTTCGGTACCTTTTTACATTTATCTGACCATATAACTACTAAAAATGGGCATATCGAGTTTTTTTGCCGAAAAATGTTTTTAACAAGCCTTAAAGGAATTGTGCTTCTACTATTCCATTTTCAGGGCGTTTCTAGACCTTTCTGTCGAACCAGATTTAAAAAAGAGTGGGGCATAGCCTTAAGTTTATGTGGTATTGGCTTGTTTTTTTATCTCGAGATCGAATCCGCTGCATCGGTCGATGAATGCTTATTGTATGAGTTATGTCTCTGGTCGAGATAATCATATATGGTGGCCTAAGTCAAGGCTGAACCAATGCTAATTCTAAAAAGGTGTTCGGTACCTTTTTACATTTATCTGACCATATAACTACTAAAAATGGGCATATCGAGTTTTTTTGCCGAAAAATGTTTTTAACAAGCCTTAAAGGAATTGTGCTTCTACTATTCCATTTTCAGGGCGTTTCTAGACCTTTCTGTCGAACCAGATTTAAAAAAGAGTGGGGCATAGCCTTAAGTTTATGTGGTATTGGCTTGTTTTTTTTATCTCGAGATCGAATCCGCTGCATCGGTTGATGAATGCTTATTGTATGAGTTATGTCTCTGGTCGAGATAATCATATATGGTGGCCTAAGTCAAGGCTGAACCAATGCTAATTCTAAAAAGGTGTTCGGTACCTTTTTACATTTATCTGACCATATAACTACTAAAAATGGGCATATCGAGTTTTTTTGCCGAAAAATGTTTTTAACAAGCCTTAAAGGAATTGTGCTTCTACTATTCCATTTCAGGGCGTTTCTTGACCTTTCTGTCGAACCAGATTTAAAAAAGAGTGGGGCATAGCCTTAAGTTTATGTGGTATTGGCTTGTTTTTTTATCTCGAGATCGAATCCGCTGCATCGGTCGATGAATGCTTATTGTATGAGTTATGTCTCTGGTCGAGATAATCATATATGGTGGCCTAAGTCAAGGCTGAACCAATGCTAATTCTAAAAAGGTGTTCGGTACCTTTTTACATTTATCTGACCATATAACTACTAAAAATGGGCATATCGAGTTTTTTTGCCGAAAAATGTTTTTAACAAGCCTTAAAGGAATTGTGCTTCTACTATTCCATTTTCAGGGCGTTTCTAGACCTTTCTGTCGAACCAGATTTAAAAAAGAGTGGGGCATAGCCTTAAGTTTATGTGGTATTGGCTTGTTTTTTTATCTCTAGATCGAATCCGCTGCATCGGTCGATGAATGCTTATTGTATGAGTTATGTCTCTGGTCGAGATAATCATATATGGTGGCCTAAGTTAAGGCTGAACCAATGCTAATTCTAAAAGAGATGTTCGGTACCTTTTTACATTTATCTGACCATATAACTACTAAAAATGGGCATATCGAGTTTTTTTGCCGAAAAATGTTTTTAACAAGCCTTAAAGGAATTGTGCTTCTACTATTCCATTTTCAGGGCGTTTCTTGACCTTTCTGTCGAACCAGATTTAAAAAAGAGTGGGGCATAGCCTTAAGTTTATGTGGTATTGGCTTGTTTTTTTATCTCGAGATCGAATCCGCTGCATCGGTCGATGAATGCTTATTGTATGAGTTATGTCTCTGGTCGAGATAATCATATATGGTGGCCTAAGTCAATGCTGAACCAATGCTAATTCTAAAAGGTGTTCGGTACCTTTTTACATTTATCTGACCATATAACTACTAAAAATGGGCATATCGAGTTTTTTTGCCGAAAAATGTTTTTAACAAGCCTTAAAGGAATTGTGCTTCTACTATTCCATTTTCAGGGCGTTTCTAGACCTTTCTGTCAAACCAGATTTAAAAAAGAGTGGGGCATAGCCTTAAGTTTATGTGGTATTGGCTTGTTTTTTTTATCTCGAGATCGAATCCGCTGCATCGGTCGATGAATGCTTATTGTATGAGTTATGTCTCTGGTCGAGATAATCATATATGGTGGCCTAAGTCAATGCTGAACCAATGCTAATTCTAAAAAGGTGTTCGGTACCTTTTACTTTTATCTGACCATATAACTACAAAAAATGGGCATATCGAGTTTTTTTGCCGAAAAATGTTTTTAACAAGCCTTAAAGGAATTGTGCTTCTACTATTCCTTTGCAGGTTTAGGGTGTTCGGTACCTTTTTACTTTATCTGACCATATAACTACTAAAAATGGGCATATCGAGTTTTTTTGCCGAAAAATGTTTTTAACAAGCCTTAAAGGAATTGTGCTTCTACTATTCCATTTTCAGGGCGTTTCTAGACCTCTCTGTCGAACCAGATTTAAAAAAGAGTGGGGCATAGCCTTAAGTTTATGTGGTATTGGCTTGTTTTTTTTATCTCGAGATCGAATCCGCTGCATCGGTCGATGAATGCTTATTGTATGAGTTATGTCTTCTGGTCGAGATAATCATATATGGTGGCCTAAGTCAATGCTGAACCCAATGCTAATTCTAAAAAGGTGTTCGGTACCTTTTTACTTTTATCTGACCATATAACCACAAAAATGGGCATATCGAGTTTTTTTGCCGAAAATGTTTTTAACAAGCCTTAAAGGAATTGTGCTTCTACTATTTCCATTTGCAGGGGTTTAGGGTGTTCGGTACCTTTTACATTATCTGACCATATAACTACTAAAAATGGGCATATCGAGTTTTTTTGCCGAAAAATGTTTTTAACAAGCCTTAAAGGAATTGTGCTTCTACTATTCCATTTTCAGGGCGTTTCTAGACCTTTCTGTCGAACCAGATTTAAAAAAGAGTGGGGCATAGCCTTAAGTTTATGTGGTATTGGCTTGTTTTTTTATCTCGAGATCGAATCCGCTGCATCGGTCGATGAATGCTTATTGTATGAGTTATGTCTCTGGTCGAGATAATCATATATGGTGGCCTAAGTCAATGCTGAACCAATGCTAATTCTAAAAAGGTGTTCGGTACCTTTTTACATTTATCTGACCATATAACTACTAAAAATGGGCATATCGAGTTTTTTTGCCGAAAAATGTTTTTAACAAGCCTTAAAGGAATTGTGCTTCTACTATTCCATTTCAGGGCGTTTCTAGACCTTTCTGTCGAACCAGATTTAAAAAAGAGTGGGGCATAGCCTTAAGTTTATGTGGTATTGGCTTGTTTTTTTATCTCGAGATCGAATCCGCTGCATCGGTCGATGAATGCTTATTGTATGAGTTATGTCTCTGGTCGAGATAATCATATATGGTGGCCTAAGTCAAGGCTGAACCAATGCTAATTCTAAAAAGGTGTTCGGTACCTTTTTACATTTATCTGACCATATAACTACTAAAAATGGGCATATCGAGTTTTTTTGCCGAAAAATGTTTTTAACAAGCCTTAAAGGAATTGTGCTTCTACTATTCCATTTTCAGGGCGTTTCTAGACCTTTCTGTCGAACCAGATTTAAAAAAGAGTGGGGCATAGCCTTAAGTTTATGTGGTATTGGCTTGTTTTTTTTATCTCGAGATCGAATCCGCTGCATCGGTCGATGAATGCTTATTGTATGAGTTATGTCTCTGGTCGAGATGATCATATATGGAGGCCTAAGTCAATGCTGAACAATGCTAATTCAAAAAGGTGTTCGGTACCTTTTTACTTTTATCTGACCATATAACTA
>CAJHQP010006235.1:0-39701 GCA_905132765.1 Moricandia arvensis | reverse complement strand
TTCTATTCCTTTGTCTTCGGGTTGTTGACAAATTGATTTACCACTAAACTTGAAACTTTTTGACCTAGAAGGTGGTTGTGGAACCAATTGAAATTATACAATCTAATTTGCTTAATCTCTTGGTATACCGTATCAGTTTGGTTTATTCTATAAATGCTTTAGAACTTGGAGGCTAAATATTAGATGCGGAGACAAAAAAGGAAGTGGGTGTGACCGTAGTGTGGATCGAATGGTTTGTATAGAAATAGTTAGGTGAGCTCTTAATCAGAATCACTGGACGAATTCAAAATATTTGAATTACGTGATTCAGGTGGAAAATTGTGAGTTATTTCTAAATATAAAAGAGATTTTACAAAAGTTTGAAAGAGAAATCATATAGTGACAACAAAATAAAGTGAAGAAGATGTCGAATCATATATCAAACAATGATCCTTGGGCCCTTCCTAATTGTATGCTACGGCTCACATATGTTTTCGTTAACAATGGTCCGCATTATTCAATACATGATCCTCTCGAGCTAACTTTATATAACATTATATACATATATATGATTGTATATATCAGGAAGATTATGTTTCCGAGTTTAACTGTTAGAAAAATAGGAAGCAAAAATATAATCTTCGCCAGATATTATAAAGAGTTGGTGAAAGGAGTTTGGAAGATATACTTGTATTAACGTTCGTAGCAAAAAACAAAAAGGATATACTTGTTAGTGCTAAACAAGAAGCAAATGTGTTGAAACACATTGTGAAGAAACTTCAGTAAGCAAAATGTGTTGAACACATGATTTGACATTTTTAGATATGTGATCTGAATACTATGGATGAAGCAAAAAAATGTTAATGAATTTTCAATTTGACATTTTTAGATATGTGATCTGAATATTATGGATGAAACAAAAAAAATGTAATGAATTTTCAATTTATCAAACATTTTTGCCATTTAAATAAGCATACTATCTATTATTTTAAAACTCTAGACTATCACTTGATATGTTTATCCCAAAAACTGTTAATTGCTAGAGTTTAATGCCGAGTAATCTATTACTTTTTATTATTTGTTAATACAAATCCAACTATTAGTTTTATATAACAATTTGATTCGTAAAACTGATGGATAAAAGCAGTAGTAATATATTATGGAAACAATATGCTGGCAAAAATATATACTTTCATTAATGTATTTAAAATGATTAGTAGAACAGTAAATGATCCATATATAAATTATCATATTAAATTAATATATGATATATAATTTAATTATTTCTAAGATATTTTATATTTATAATATAAGTATATTATGTTTTTGTTATTGGAAATAATAATCATATTTAATTATAAATTAAATTGTGTCTAAATGTGAAATATTATAAACATAATTTAGATATTATTAAATACAATAAATAAATTATATATAATTATTTAAATTTTTTTAATACATTCTAAATGTCAATGATATACCAAAAATTACTATGAAAAACACTGAACAAAAAACTTTTGAATAACATCTGCATCTTCTAATTTTTTTAATATTTTTAATAATTGTTGATTAGATAATAAAACATAATCATTTTCTAAATGATTTACCAATCAAGGTTTCAGCGATTAGCAACCAAAAATATAGAATAACACTAGCAGCAGCACCTTCAAGTTTCAATAATCAAACATAGTCGCAGCCATCATTTTAACTGTCGTTTTTTTTTCACAATAGTGGAGATACACACGAGCATTTGTCAAAATAATCGCAGACATCTTTATTCTCCACCGTTGCTTTTTGTCCATATCGCCGGAAGTGATCACGGCGAACCATATGAACATAACCTTTCTGTAACTAACCTATATAATTTCGTCCAATTCAAAAAAAAACTAACCTATATAATTTTGAATAATTTTGCAATGAATCATTTTCTCACTATTATTTACTCTACAATGCCCATCTCTTTTATTTGGAGTGGTGCTGTTGATCTACGTGTACTCGTGAAGAAGTTGGAATTGATTCCTCGAATGCACGCCATTTAAGGTTGGCGTTTCCTTAAATGAAAAAAATGTACATAAGTGATGGTGACTTGATGGTTTTCATTATTTATTATTCCCTCCTTTTGATGTTTTGTTTTAATGCATAAAGATTAAGAAAATTATTTTCTTTAGAAAATAATTTTAAGAATATAATTTTAAAAACATTCAACCAATTACAAAAATAACTGTAATATCTAATTGGTTACATAGTTTTAATAAAATTAAAAATAATATAAAAATATCAAAACATCATCTATTTTGAAATAACAAAAATCTTCTAAAATATTATCTATAAAATGGAGGAAATATAAAATGTTCCTTTATTTATTTTTTTGCTAAAATTTGGATAAAATGTTCCCTTGTTGTATCTTTAATTTATTTAACTAACAATAACATGCCTTTAAAAATGTGGCAAGTAGAGAGAGAGAGAGAGCGTAACCAAAACATTTTGCAGGTATAGTGGACAAAGCATTTTCGATTAAAGATCAGAATAATAACACATGATTTCCTAGAAGTAGAAATATTTAGTGTTGTCATATCGAGACCGATGCCATTTTTGGCAAGTATAAGTGGGGAGCATTCTCTTTTTCTTATTTCAAAGTATCAATACGACAAAAAAAAATGCGACAAACAAATCCATATTCGAACAGCAACTATTTTTAATCGAGTCACGGTGTTAAGAAAAAACAAGAGGAACAAAAAAATAAAATACAAAACATAGGACTTGTGGGACCCACCTATGGAGCCTTCGTATATTGCATCCTCCGAGCTTGTGTTGATAAGTAGAAACCCAATCTCTCCACCTCCAAGATTTGAAGAAGATTCTAAGATAATAGTGTTTTGTCTCTCAAGTTCTAAGTGTTATAACAAGATGGTGAACCGTGGTAGTTTTATTGCGTCTTTAACTTTGTTTTTTGTCTTTTTCTCTTGTGTTGCATTTGCATTTTGGTACTACAACGGCTGCGCGAAAATCAGTTAAAGTGTTTGGTCCGCCTATCTCCTCTCGACTGGTCCACCACCATCACCCCCAGAAGAAGACTTTGTAGGGTTTCAAGATTAACATGTACAAGAAAATAGAACAAAATGCGTTCAGGCCCACGAGGTCCAGGTCCCTAGCCAAGGCATTGGGACACAAAGATCCACCAGGTGCACCATGAACGCAAACGCGGCCAGCTTTGTGCCCCGAGTAACCGTTGTTCTTGATATATGATCTTTGTTTTGTTTTTCTCTTTATGGCAAAACTTTTTCTTTCTTTGGAGTGGCTATATATGAACTTAAACCGATCAAAATAATGATGGGGTTCTGTTTGAAGATGTTTAAAAGCAGCTTAATATGTAGATATTCACTCATTATCTCATAAATAAAATAAAAATAAGAGATAGTAAATAGAGGTTCGTTTCTCATATACTTGTTAGAAACTCAAGTTCAAATTGGCTCATAAGAATTAAAATACAACTATATACCTAAAACACTAATATTTTGTTGTTAAACAATTCATATAGTTTCTCGGTGTTGATGATGCTCTTGTATTATTTGTTATTCGTTTTTGTTTGTCAAGATTTATATTTTTCTTTCTCGGATCGTATCACTTCCTACTTCCTAATGTATAATAGGAACATTATAATATTAACTATTACAAGTTACTGAACTGTTTAATGATATCATATGGAATAGTAAGGTAGACAGGTTTGGAAACTTTGAAATTGTCCTTTGACAAGTGACTACTTAAGTTCACCTATGCTGGAGTTTTCATGATAGTTCGACTCCAGTACCTTTTAGTATAGGGTTAAATGTGTCACTAGGGCATGCGATTTTTTTTTTGGCGATGGAGTAATATTTATTATACCAAGATTAAATCATGCATCGCTTAATAATTACAACATATGCTTAAATAAATTGTCATTCATTTTGATTTACAAAGCAACTTTGAGATAAGATTGCAGTTTTTACTATCAAATGGTGAACGATTTTCGCGTCTTTAAAAAGTATATTACCATATTTTGATGACACTTTGTGTCTTGTGCACGTTTAATTTAATTTACAATAGTAATTGACGTATTTATATATGCAACATACACATCAATGTTGCTTTTAACGTATGAACAAACGATTTCAAATGGTTGAATAATATTTTTTGGTTAAACATTAATGGTTGAATAATTTAGGTACTATGTTTACCAAAATAACAGTTTGGCCTTCGGAGAGCAACGAGACATTGAAGTTTGTGGCTAACAAAAACATAAAGAAATGAGACGTACAAAGAAATATGATGTAAAAGTTCGAAAAAAAAAGAGAGAAAAAAAAAGAAATATTGATGTAAGAGTAAGGCGAGCTCTAAAATGAAAAACTGCTTAAAGATATCCTCAGTTGGCTACAACTTTTCAACAACACACTTAATAAAAAAAATATCATCACATTTGAATTTAAAATTTAGTGATTCATTGTTTTGTAGTTTAATATTTAAGAGGTGGAGTTGAATTTATAAACTTCTATAAATATTTTATAAATTATTCTTAAACATTATAAATGATTTAGGAAAGTTATTTTGATATTTTTATCATAAATATAAGATGTTTAGGAAAATAATTATCATTTAAGAGTAAATTTGGAAAAATAATATCAAATTGTGGGTAAAATTGGAAAAATTTCCATGTAAATAGTTAATGGTAAAATCATTGTGAATGAAATTATTAATTATTCTCATCAATTTTATTTGTAAACTAAACTCTAAATTACATATTATTTTGTTTATTTGTTAGCACTTCCTATGTTTCATAATATAAGATGTTGTTCCTAAAATCATACAGATTAAGAAACTTATTTTTCTTTGAAAAGCATCATTAAATGTAGTTTAAAAATTGATTCAATCAATTATAGAAGATGATAAAATATAATTGGTTAAACAGTTTCAATAAGATCTCAACATATCTTATATATTAAAACACCACAAAATTTCGAAAATATTATATAATATAAAATGGAATAAGTATATTACTTTCATAAATTTGATAAAATTATGGTTATGATCAGATCTCGAGTCCTTCATACAAGTCAGATTTGGGCCCTTTGCGTTGACAATAGTCATCAAAGAATAGGTAATCCTGCAAATGTATCATCGTTAATATACATCTATAGTACCTTGTTTAATTTTGTTGTGTTTGTTGGTAGTACTAATTAAAGCATATATTTTATTATATAACCTCTAGTAAAAACATTATCAGGATCCGATCATGGAAGTGATCAATGGCTACGAGTGGAAATTCCTGGAGGTCGAAGGTCTAATCTACTGCTTTTATGGTATTATAAATATACAAAAATTATTTAGAAAAGGGGACACTATAAATCTCTCTGATAAATTGGATTTACTGGTTGCTCTCCTACTATGCGGCTTCAACTCAGCTCTTCTATGATTTATAGTATCCGGCCTCTAACTACGCATGCAAATACACATTCTATGATGCATACTGTTAAATAAACATTAGTTCCAAAATATTTTTCAAGGTCATAATTAACATCTTTAGACAAAAAGTAGTATAACTAAACTATAAAACTCTCTGAAAGTTTGATAAATCTATAAAGTTCTGATCCTCTTTGAAAAAATATATGTCAGGAGACTCAGGACCACTGTATATGTGTTTAAGTGCAAAAGAAAGACAGATATTGGCTAGATCATGTTTTCTTGTGGGTTTCAATTGTAAATGGAAGGAAGCTAGATATATACAATGACTCTAATTAATATGTTTAGTTGTTTTACGCAAAACAAAAGGGAAATATTTGGCTATATAATAAAGTACACAAGAAACCAAGCCCATCAAACCACAAAGCAAATGGCTCAACTTCACTTCACCATCTTAATATTTGCTTCAATTTTCGCAATCTCATCCTCAAGCTTCACCCGGAAGCCCCACCCCTTTGATTCTCTAACTGAGACCGAACTCAAACTCGTCCGTGAAATCATCAGCAAAACATACCATGTTGGTCCTGAACATAGGTTCACCTTCCAGTACGTGGGTCTCAACGAGCCCGACAAGTCCCTAGTCTTATCATGGCACTCATCACCAGACCACAACGTCAAACCACCGCCACGTCAGGCGTTTGTCATCGCACGAGATAACGCAAAGACCCGAGAGATCGTAGTTGACTTCTCTTCTCTAGCCATCATTTCCGACAAAATCCACGTAGGCAATGGTTACCCTATGCTCACTATAGACGAGCAGCAAGCAGCTAGCACGCTTGTTCTCAACTTCAAGCCGTTCCGTCGCTCCATCAAGAGACGTGGCTTGAACGTTTCGGAGGTTGTGGTCACGTCAGCAACGGTGGGGTGGTTCGGTGAGGAGGAGAGGGAGAGGATTATAAGTATGAGACCGTTTTATCTAAACGGGTCGGTGAACACGTATCTTAGACCTATTGAAGGAGTGACGATAATAGTTAACTTTGACAAGATGGAAGTAACGGAGTTTAATGATAGGTTCATGAGTCCTTTGCCTAAGGCTAATGGAACCGAGTTTCGTATCTCGAAGCTAAAACCGCCGTTTGGTCCGCCGCTTCGAAACGCTATCATTTTTCAGCCAGATGGGCCTGGATTCAAGATCGATGGACACAACGTCAGGTCAGATACTCACGAACTAATTTTTGAAGTATAGTAAATTTTGTCTTTTCTATTTAACCTTAAAATTTCATATTTTTGAAAAACCCAATGTTTATGTAATTATGTTTGTGAAAAAAATCTCTATGTCGAACATTTTTTTTTGTTTTCACTTCAAACTACTTTAAAACCCTGACCATAGTCATTTATATATATATGCATAGTATTTTTTTATTATGATCTATATAGTGGCATTTTGATTAATTTAATATGGAACCATCAATAAATTCACCAGTTTTGTTTTTAAGCTAATCTACCTGAGAACTCATTCTATGGTATTATTTTGTTATGTATGAAAACCATCGGATCCAAATAGTAAAGTCTTGGATTCAAATAGTAAAGACTTGGATTTATCAACTGCACCAATATTCAAAATTATATATATATACTCTAGGATAGTTTTATTTTTTATCACAAAATAATATACAAAGAGAAAAAAAACTAAAATAAGTTTTATTAAAAGTTTTAAAGAAAAAAAAATAATATATATATATATATATTCTTATGATTAATTTTTAAAAATTAAGGTTTAGTATCTGGGGGTTGAGTTTGTGATAAGGATCTAGAATTTAGAGTTTGTGTTATAAATTTTAAAATAATAATACTTTAAATAAATACTCGAATGAATATTAAATATATATTTTGAAAACTTTTTTTTTGAACACCAGTGTTTTTGAAAACTTAAATCTGAATAAACATGGATTGAACCCAGACGAATATATGTAAGCTAACTACTAGTAATAATCGAAGTCTGAAATAGCTTCTACATAAATAAACATAAGGGCATGTTTATTAGCAGTTTCTTATCAAGGGTTTTTAATTTTTTTAAGAGACATTTCTTAACTTTTAACTCAGAAAACCTAAGAACCGTCTCTTAAAATAAAAGATTTAAGAGCCGTTTCTTAGCCAAAATTTTTTAAAAAAATCAAATTATGTTAAGAATGCCACCTTAAGAGACCGCTGATTAAACATGGTTAAGACAATCATTATCCTAGAAACCCATGTCTAGGTCTCTTATTTTTTTTTTTTTGTTGATTTAAAAAAATAAAAATAAATGAACCAGTTACGGATCGCCATGTGTTATTGGATCCTACAAAACAGTGCCAAAGACAGTTCTTATTTAGAAGATTTTGAGCACCCGCAACAATGGTCCTTACGGGAAATCCTTAGGGAAAAAGAAAAAGGGGCATTTCAGATTATATAAGGATATTTCAGATTTTTTTCTTTTTTAAAAAAAACTAACCATTCACAAGCCGCCACGTGTGCAGTGGAGCCCGCGAATAGTGTAAGGATCAATCCTTAAATAAAGATTTTAAGGATAGAATCCTTGACTATTCATGGGACCCATTGATTATAAAATTAATATTTTCCTAAGGATTCCCCCTAAGGACTCCTTGTTGCGGGTGCTCTTAGAAACAGTTTTTTAGTGGTGGGGTTCACCACTATTTTTGGCTAAAAACCCTCCTAAAAAACTGGATAATGATGCCTTAAAATACTTAATCTCAGAAAAATGTTGACAAATAAAATACTACTCACATTTTAGATCTGTGTTGTGTTTTGTATCTGTACACGCAAACCAAAAGATCTGCGTTAGGTAAAGATGTTAGTCAAAATGTCATCTTATCGCATGTGATTAATGAGATTTAAAGAATTTAATAAGAGGAAATTAAGAAAGAGAAAGATTAAAGAGTAAATAAAATAGTTAAAAAAATAAAAAGTTGAAATTGGATAACATTTTCCCTTCAAAAATTGTCAAAGAAAAACAACTTATTATACTTTTGGTCGAATAGTATTAAAAGATTTGATATAATCTTCCAGCGTAATTATATTTTTGCTTAGAAAATGTTTCCGTGTTGCCCAAAAAAAAAAAAAAACGTTTCCAAATTTGTAATAAATAAATAATTAATCAAAAAAAAAATTAATCAAAACCAATTATGTGTACCGTTAAAAGTTAAAACAAACTACTCCAGCTCGTGCCTCGTGCTATGCCTTGTTTTGGCCACATGGTCATATCTCATATGTCAGGTCTCTGAAATTCGTTCGCACTTCCATAAAGAAAGTGACAAAAACGTGGTCTTGCTGAAAATAAAATTAAATAATTAATAAGCTCGTGCAGTATTATTTGCAAATAATTTATTCCAGCTCTTTAAGACCAACTCTGTGGTTTTTAACCAAGATTAATAGCGATCCGATCACTTTTCTTAAAAACCACTTCTAAAAATTTCATTTTAAAATCAGTTTTTATATTGTTTTGTGGGTCCCACTAATACGTGACGATCCATAATTGATTTGTTTTAAATTTTTTTTTTAAAAAAAAAAATCAAAAAGAAAAGAAATTTAAGAACCCCAATAAAATTTCTATGGATGGACATGCTAAAAAAAAAGTTCATGCTGGTCTGGACCTTATTTTATCTAGAAGGCTAGAACGCCTCTGCAATATATAGGTCTTGTTAGTTTGCATATCGCAAATTAATATTAGGCACAGATCCAATATTATAGATTGTTTTTTATTTTGATGTCACGTGATTGATTACACAACAGTCGTAATTCACAATTTAAGTCGTTGAAAAATTCAACGACAAAAAAAAAAAAAATTGTGATCTACAATTTAATCGTAACTCACATACCGTTACAGTTATGGATGGCAGAACTTGCGACAACAAAAACAAATGATATATGGTCGCATATTGCAGTCATATATCTGCTAACATACAGGTAGAACATGGCTTTAATTTAAAAACCATTTTGCTGGCCTGACAAAATAAACTGATCTGAAAATATGGAGTGTATGTTTTTTTATGGAGTGTATGTTTTTTTATGGAGTGTATTTGGTTTTCAAGTAAATAGTATCTATATTGCTTTTTGTATCAACAATTGTACTTACAAATATCTATAATAAAAACAATCATAAACCTCACGTTCTAGTTTTAAAGAAAATACCTAAGTAACGCATTAAACTTGTTTTTTTTTCTTCTTGTAAATTTACATCCCTAGAAAAAAAAATTTACATCCCTAATCAGTTTAACGCAAAATGTTTTAAACGTGGCTAATATAAAAAAGACTAAGAACATCCACAATAGTGTTATCCATTGTGAATTCTTAAATTATTCATTTTTTAATTATTTTTTTTATTTTCATATTATTAAAAAAGTATCAACTATTCGCGGATCGCTACGTGTAACGGAGGCCCGCAAACAGTGTAAAGACTTCCTAAGGATCAATCTTTATTTATTGATTTTAAAGATCAAATCTTATCTACTGATTATTTAATTATTTTTTTCTTAAATATTACATTTAAGGACTCTCCCTCGGAGATGCTTAAAAGTGTATTTATTTCTTCTACGCAAAAAAATATTAGTTTATATCCCATTACAGATACACATTTTCCTATAAATGTACACATAAACCAAGTCCATTAAATCAAACAATAACAGTTCAAAAAAAGAACAATATGGCTCCACTTCACCTCACCATTTTCATCTTCTTTTCATTCATTTTCGCAACCTCATCGTCAAGCTTCGCTCCAACGCGTCACCCATTTGATCCCTTAACCGAAACCGAACTCAAACTCGTCCGAACCATCGTCAACAAGACATACCCCATTGGTCCCAACCACAAATTTACTTTCCAATACGTTGGTCTAAACGAACCCGACAAGTCACAAGTCTTGTCTTGGTTCTCATCACCCAAACACACCATCAAACCACCTCCACGTCAGGCCTTCGTCATCGCTCGGGACAATGGAAAGTCTCGAGAGATGGTCGTTGACTTTACCTCTCGTTCCATCGTCTCGGACAAGATCCACGTAGGCAATGGTTACCCTATGCTCACAAACGACGAGCAAGAAGCAGCCACCGAGATTGTTTTCAAGTTCAAGCCGTTTCTTGACGCGGTCACGAAACGTGGCTTAAACTTTTCGGAGATTGTGTTCACGACGTCAACGATTGGATGTATGGTGAGAGTGAAGCCGAGACGGAGAGGGTTATTAGAATGATGCCGTTTTATCTTGACGGCACCGTTAATATGTATCTTAGACCTATTGAAGGAATGACGATACTCGTTAATCTTGACGTGATGAAAGTATCGGAGTTTAAGGATAGCGTTAACGGTTGTTATGCCGAAGGCTAACGGAACGGAGTACCGTTTCTCGGAGCTTAAACCGCCGTTTGGCCCAACACTTCGAGACGCCGTCCTTATGCAGCCGCGGCGGTCCAGGATTCAAGATAGATGGACACGTGGTGAGGTATAATGATTAACAATTATGACTTAATGTGTCTCTCTTTCTTTCTTGGGGGAGACACATTGTTACGATAAGATTTTGCCATGCTCTATATGGAAACTAAATGTTTTAAGTTGAGGCCATAAATAGTTAGATTTCTGATTTTTTTTTATAAAGGAAACAAATTGTTTTTCTTTTGTTGCATTGTTTTATTTTTAACCTGAAAATTAGAACGTTTTTTTTTAAAATATTGTTGATTATAATGACCTCATAAGTAATATTTAAAATAATTATGATAAAAACATGAATGTTGGTTGTTTTCACTAATTAATTTTCAAGCTAGTTTGCCGATAAAATTTTAAGCAGTAGTCAATTATTCTATTTTTTTTGTCAATGAGTCAATTATTCTCTTTGCTTTAAAATAAAAAGTACAAAAAATTGTCGGCTGCTTTTTCATTATTTTAGTTTTTTTTAATAAATAATGTATGTGCAGACGAGTAGTTCCCATCTGAAACATGTGCTGTGAAAAAAAAGAAATTGAAATTTGAGAATTCTTGTGTAGAGGACCCATGCACAATAAGTTGGTCTGACTTTTTCTATTTGGAAATATATCAGATCTCTATTGTTTCGTTTCGTGTGTGGTTATAACATTTAGGTGACTAAAAAAAACTAAAGATAACCCTAACCCCACACGGATACTTCAGATTTTCAAACTCTGGAATCATTCTTATTTATGAATTATTTTTGCTATCTATAGTTTGAATATTTACAATAGTTTGTCCACAGCTGGAAAAAAGGAAAAAAAAACTATGCGTCCTCCATATAATGCAAGCATATATATATATTAAACCTATAGTTTTTAGAAGTTATATTAGAGGTTATTAAATACTTACTAACTATATAAAATGTGATGGTGAATAGATGGGCGAACTGGGAGTTTCACATATCGTTTGACGTTCGAGCTGGTATAGTAATTCTCTTGCATCCATGTTTGACATGGACGTGAAAAAATATCGGCAAGTTCTATACAAAGGGCACTTATCGGAGATGTTCATACCTTACATGGAACCAAGTGATGATTGGTATTTCATCACCTATCTTGACTGTGGCGACTTCGGTTGCGGCCAGTGTGCCGTGTCCCTTGAACCATACAGAGATTGTCCAGCAGGTGCAGTTTTTATGGATGGAGTTTTTGCAGGTCAAGATGGAACTCCTGCGAAGATTCCAAATGTTATGTGCATTTTTGAGAAATATGCTGGAGATATCATGTGGAGACATACGGAAGCTGAAAGCCTGAAATCCCAAAATTTAGAAGTAATTAATACATATATTTATGTGATATTATCATCCAGAATTATTTATATAATATGATATATTTTTACATGATTTCTGTTTTATGTATGATGATGCAGATTACAGAGGTTAGACCGGACGTAAGTCTTGTAGCCCGAATCGTGACCACTGTTGGGAACTACGACTATATAGTTGACTACGAGTTCAAGCCTAGTGGTTCCATGCAAAATGGGGGTAAGTAGTCTGTATCTTGTCTGTGTGTTTTATATCCAACTATAGCTTTTTGTTTATTATATTAACTTAATACCAGACAGCATGAATCAATCATTGAATGGTTATGATAAAGGAACAACTATAAGATTAAAAATAGGAAACGATGACTAAGAAAATCAATCATGACTGAACCACCACGCATAGAGATTCGGGTTATAGACTTGTGCTCATTACAGGTGGCCATCCAAGATCGTAATCATTCGGTTTTTTAGGCCATTTATATGATATACACTATAACCGTGACAATGATCACATTCTCATATAATTTAAGATCGAACAAATTCAGCTGTTTGGTAAGCTGTTGTTAGGGCTTCAGCTTTGATGAAAGTTTAAGGGTGTATCAATCGGATATTTTAGTATCTTACTTTGTTTCCGTAAACTTTTATGTGAGTTTAAGTTTCTAACACAAATTAGAATTTAAATACTCTCTGTTTCTACTTATTTAAGATTAGACTCGTGATGTCTATCAAATTTTAGGGTTGACCAAAAAATGATAATGGAGTATTTGCCAACTAGGGCAGTAAAAATCTTCTTAATCTGATGCAATAAACATGAATTTACATTGATATCAAATTCAGTAAATGTACATATACAAGATTTAGATTTGAATCTCGATTGGTCTGTTGTGTATATTCTGATTTACAGTCACTTTGGTTTAACAGTTAGACTAAATCTATGCTACATCTTGAATATGTGCAGGTTGGGGCATAAACGCGGTGTTCTAGAGTTTAAACCGGTAGAATATACCCACACAGCCAGAGATATCAAGAGAGGACAATCACACGGGACAATTGTTGCGACAATACCGTTGGTGTTGAACAGCACGACCAGACTTGTAACGTTCCGTCTTGATCTTGACATCGATGGTCACCAAACTCTTTGTCCGTAACGAGCTCGTGACAAAAAGAACCGCCAAATCTGTTAACACACCAAGAAAGAGCTACTGGACAACGAGGCCAAAGACGGCCAAGACCGAGGCGGATGCTCGGGTGAAACTAGGGCTGAAGGCGGAGGAGCTCGTGGTGGTAAACCCTAACCGCAAAACTAAGCATGGCAATGAAGTTGGTTATCGTTTACTTTCTGGGCCAGAATTCAGGCCCACTTCTGGGTCCAGGATGATTATCCACAGATTAGAGCTGCATTCACCAACTATAACGTGTGGATCACGCCGTATAATAGGTCGGAGGTTTGGGCGGGAAGGTTTGTACGCTGACCGGAGCCACGGAGACGATACATTAGCCGTGTGGTCTCAGAGGTAATTTTAATTCTCTATTCAAAATTCGGTAACATGATTTTACGTTGCATAATCATTTTACATCATAAATTTACAACCAATCTGACATGAACTGGTAAATAAATTATTAACTAATTTTCATATTTACAACATTAGAGATAAGTATTTTTTTTGTTTAAAGTCTGAGGTGCGTATTAATTTTATATTTATGAGAGAAGCAATACGTAATTTTACAATTGTGGGCTAACGTTATGTGTATTTGAATGTGACAGGAATAGAGAAATAGAGAATAAAGATATAGTGATGTGGTACACCATCGGATTCCACCATGTCCCAAGCCAAGAAGATTTTCCGACGATGCCTACTTTATCCGGTGGCTTTGAACTCCGACCGACCAACTTTTTCGAGCAGAATCCTGTCCTTAAAAGCAAACCCATCAAGATCACCTCTGCTAAAAACTGCATTCCAAAAAAGATTAATAACTAGCTTCACAATATCATTGATGAATTTGATTTGCAGCATTTTGATCTACATGAAAGTGGATTGTAACGTCTCAAGTAATAATTTGATGTGGTTTCGAATAAATTGTTCCTAAAATGTATCATCATATTGTTAATCAATTAATGGTGCTAGCTTCTAACAAGACTAGTGTGATCCTAACTGGTACTTCCATGTCCATGCCTATGCGAGCCACTTTGGTGCTAGCCTGTCTGTCCTTGTGCGGTTTATGATTTTTAACAAATCAAAATATGGTTAAGGATCTGTCTTTGGATTTTATTATTCCAGCTCTTTCACACGATAAGTAATAAATTCTTGATATTTATACTCTTATTTTAAGGTTTTGAGCTTCACTTTCTAAAATCATTCATATCAAGTGTTAGTGATCAGTCATGTGTTATACCTACTAAACAAGAGTATGATGTGGTTGTAATTTCATTCAGAATCTAAATATACTGATAGTGAGGAACTTTATAATTGAATAATTCAAGGTCAACATATTATAAGCATTTAAAAAATATGACGATGCCAGACATGGCTTTTTGATCAAAGCTGTTACAGTGTCTGCAAGAGAAAGTTTAGAAAGACTTCTGTATAAATATGTAATATAATCAGATCACACCTTATTATCATAGATGTTAAGACTATATAATAATACTTACATCTTTCATGACCGAAATTTGTGAGGTACTTATTTTATACATTTATATTTAAAATTATGTGAACATAGCATGAAAATATCCGAATACATGTTATAGCACGTCTATATATAATAATAGTGGGGAAAACGTTACATAACACACTAATGTAAAGTTTTTTTTTTTAATGTAAAGTTACTGTATTTAAGAATGTTCTTGTTTTAATAATATTGATTCAAAATATTTCATCCAAATCAATGTGACTCTGAAATGAGTTGTTTATAATCACATAAAGAAGGAAAAACAAATCAAATGAAGAAATAAATCAAACCCAATTGAAAGAGTTTATTCTACTTCATAATCTCAAGATTCACAGTACACTTTATTAACACAAAAGCCAAGCAAAGAACCCAACAACCCAACCCATCACAACAAGGAACAAATCCACTTTTTTACAAAACGAGAATATATTATATATATATATATATATATAATATATATGATATATATATATAGACTACGTTTCGTTCTTTTGTCAACATATAATATGTAGACGTTCACAAATATATATTTTATCTATAGTTGTGGAGTAAGCCTCAAGGAATCTCTTCTTCCTCCCTCTCTGGGCGCTTTAGAACAAACAATGGAGGTTCAAGAACAAGATAACCGGAAAAAGCGACCCGAGTTTCTCTCCCATTTTCATATTCATTGTTTTTCTTGGTCTCGTCGCGTTTTTCCTTTGTCTCGCGTCCTGAGTTTCAGAAGGCCAAGGTGGACAGTTACACCTTGTTATCGAGTTTATGTTCTAAGAACACAAGAATATGGTAATTATTTTCTCCTTTTTTTTTGCAGGGAAAGATCTGAAATGGGATGGAGAATCTTGTTACCTACCCGGAAGTCATGCGTTCAGGTTTGGAGCCGCGGCTCTGGTCTGTGTTTCGGTTGCTCAGATCATCGGAAATGTTGTGATCTGTAAGTAGAGGTTTCTTGAAAACAACTAAAACGGAAACGACGCCGTTTTGTGTTTTCTTTTTATTGTTTTCTTGTAAGAAATTATTTATTAAATCAAATTAACAAATGAAATTGTAAAAAAAAAAAAAGAGTAGTTATTTTAAGTGATAAAATACTATTTCAACTGCAGGGTTAATTTTGCGGTTGCGGCTTTGCTGATAAGCGTTGGTGTAAGCATGAACAGGGAGCAGATATACGGCAAAGGTGGCTAAACGGTGAGTGCTACCTAGTGAAAGACGGTCTGTTCGCATCATCCGGCGTTCTGTGCGTTTCAGCAGTGGGTGCAGTTCTTGGAGCGTTTGCGTCCCAACGTCAAATCATCATTGGCACGTTGACACTCAAAGCAAAAATCATACCCACAATGTGTAGTAATTCTCTTTTATTCCCTTTGCCCCTTATAACTCTTGAGAGTTAACTTGAAACAAAGAAATTCGATCAGATATGACAATACGACATTCATTAGATTGGTTGTTTAAGTCATGTTACATATGATTTTTATGTTTGCCCATCATTTTTGTTTATGTTTTCGGCGTTTATGATTGTGTTTACACAATCATATTATTTTAATTTATACTTGTACATATATATAATGATAAGATGTAATTTCAAAACAATTTAATCCGTATATTTACATTATAAACTGCAAATGCTATTCGATAAGTTACTATTTTTTGAACTAACAATAATCACACAAGGATCTAGCGTGAGAATCCGCGTTTACAAAAAAACTGTGTTTTCAAACCGATGTTTTTTGGGCGAGGACAGTGAAATAAAGAGAGATGTTGACAGTGCTTCTAATTTGATGGAGACTAACCATCTTCTAATTTAAAACGATATCACTACGCCAATACATCCAAGCCAACATAAACACATCTCGACCGCAATGTAGAAAAGAAATTAAAAAAATAGCTAAATGTCGTATTCGTGTTCTTTAAGCAATCAAATCTTGCTCTTGGTGACAAAAAGAAAGTTCTTAGATTACATTTCTTCAAAATGTTTTTAGGATATGCCAACAAATCCATATAAATATAAAATTTACTTTGGAAAAAAATATATAAAATTTTACTTAACCCAAATGCAAGAAACAAATTCTTTAAAAAAATTTCCAAATACATAATATCTCTTATAGATAGAGTATTAAAATTAGATATATATATATACCATATATATATATTATAAAATAAATATTAATAATTAATTACTATGAATATTTAATGATATAATGGAACATATTATTATTGACTTATTCCAACAAAAATGTAAAATCTTTATCAAAAATAAAACTAATTGAAAAATATAAAAACACACTTTAAGTTATGCTTAGGCTTTGGGATACATGTTAGATATTTTGAATTTTAATTTATATCATATCCTATGTCTCATTCTGGTAAATTTGTAAGTACGGATCGAATTCAGATATAACTTATTGGTTTTGGTTCTAATTTGTACTATATCTTTAAAATTTATAAAGTAACCATATATCATTCATATTTGGGTTATATTGGTTTGGTTTAGATATATCTAAAAGTTAAATCCAAAATTTAAAAGCAAAACATAAAAAGTAAATAATTATTTATATAAAATTAAATATTTAAATTACTTATTAAAACTTTATTTTAGATGTTATTTCAAAAATATAGAATTAAATATTTGAAATATATATTTATATTTGTAATTATTAAGACATTCAGACCGGTTTTTAGATTTTCTTTCAGGCTTTTCAGCTTTTGGTTTACCCATTCGCCGTTCGGGTAATAACACTTCAGGTTCGTATATCTTTTATATCACCCTACAAGACCCATTCTCGTATTTTTGACATTTTGGACTCGTATGTACGGATCAGATTTTTTGTTTTGGCTTCGGTTTGAACTTTAGGTTATACAGTATATTTTATGTCAAAGTTTACTTGAAATAAAGAAAAAAATGATTATATAAATTTTCATCAAAAAATCATCCGCGCTTTAGCACGGATTAAAATCTAGTTTCATATTTAAATACAAAGTTTGTATCATGATCATATAACCTTTTTTAAATAATGCTACTAATACTTCTCAGTTATATACAAACCAAGTTATGTTAGGAACGAATTATTACTGGAGGTTTCAGATTTGATTATTACAAATGAAATGATGATAGAACCGACCGCATGAGGCAATACATAACCTATCAAATTTAGTTGTTAAGTTCGTTAATATATATATATATATATATATATATATATATATATATATATATATTTGCACTTATACACATTTAACTGTTTATCTAAGCAGATATCATTTCTTCCATCTGCTTAACTTAGTAAATTAGACGAATCATACGCAACTATGATTTTTTTTCCAGAAAGAAAATATGATTATGCCTTTTATGATTATGTAAAACCAATTGTATTAGATGAAATTAAAGTGGGTTTTGACCAATGGATACTGTTAGATAAAAAGTTAGAATAGCATCTAATAAATTAAGTTGTTAGTTTGTTTATCATAACGCATCTAACTATTTATCTCGCAGCATTCTTTGGTCAAACTCACTTTAGTTTCATCTAATACAATCGGTTCACATAATCACTAAAATGCATAATCATATTTTTCTTCTTGAAAAAGAAAACTAGTTGCATATGATTCGCCTACCTTGCTGAATTAACCAGAAAGAAATAAATGATCTCTACACACTTTTATTTAGTCTTTGACGTAGGTATCCGCTTTAATTAATTCAATAGATGTGTCATGAGAATAAATAGAAATTTCCATGAAAATTTATTAAAATTAAAATTTAAAATATATAATTTGAAAACTATTATTTTTTTATTTTTATTTTTTATTTTTTTCTTTATTTGTTCTTTATTTTTTACTTTTATTATTTATTTAAACAATTATATATATTTATATATCTATAAAGTGAATGATAAGAATCTTTTAATGAAAAACTATTTATGAAAATATCTCTGTAATAAAAATAAACATGAATAGTAAAACTAACAATGAGATAAAAGTAAAATTTTCCAAAATAAAATATATCTAAACTAATCTGAAAACATCATAAATTCTGCTGCTAGTGCCATCAACACTATTGAGGGAGCTAACTGTGGCTTTACCCATCATCAGGTGTATTGCAAAGAGTCATCGCACACAGGAACAATTGTAATGAGGAGTATTGAGATGAAGAACTATAGCTCCATCGCATTGGAATTGTTTAAAAGCATTTTTTTGTGAACTGCAGTCTAAACATCAATCGATTCCACATGTACAAAATGGAGGATCAATGTTTTTTCAAAAAGAAAAAAAATTGTTTGTCCATTATCTTTCTTTCTTAGACTTTTTTGCTGGCAGAAATCACATGTATTTGTTTTTATAAAGAGATAGGTGTATTATACATATATTATTAATTTAATTTTAAAATTTGTAATAAATTAGAAAAGAAATATCTGCAAGTGCAGTTTTTTGGCAGGGGAAAAATAGACAGTAGAGAATCCTTCTCGTTAATAGTATAGATTAATTAATTTTATCTGTGATTGGTATATATATATATATATTAATACATATAATATGGTATAAAATCAATCTAAAATCATTTTTACCATTTTGCAAATATTAACACATATCAGTTTTTCTTACCCAAAATAAATAGTTCATTTTACATTATATATAATAATAATTTTCAAAATTTTAAATTTTAATGTACATGAATAATGTAAAATTAAAATAAAAATAATAATAATTTCAATAACTATTTATTATTGTATTATTAATAATTTTATATTGCGCTAAAAGTTCGAAGACACAAAATAACATTCAGTATTATCTATAACTAGTAATATAAAAAAATAACATTCAATATAAATAATAATTTAATACTAATATTATAATATTTAATTACAACAAACATATATGATATGTTTTAAAAATTAAAATATGATTAGCATGGATTTCCAGATCAAAATCTAATAAATCTTTATGGAACTGGATCATGATGAAACACTTATATATAGTACTATTACATTTTTCTAATTATTATTACTTATGCCATTCGGTCCTCATACGTAGCTATTCTATATAAGTTAAACGGTAGAATATATTCACACATCCACGGAGGAGCCGGTGGTGACTTATCGTATACTTTATTGGCTGTTTTCAGGCTTATTTGGCGTAAAATGATTATGGGTTGTGTTCATCAACTATGACGTACGGATCAAGCCGTGTAATAGGTAGTAGGTTTGGGCTGGCGATTTGTACAACGACCGGAGCCACGGAGAGGCGACACATTAGCCGTGTGGTCTCAAAGGTAACATGAGTTTGAATGTTAGATCTTTTGGTGTTTTTAAGAGCAAAAAAGTCCTAAAAAATGAGCTTGATTTGTTATATCAAAACATAGAAACGTTACCAGCATTCGTTAGTTTAATTTAATAGAATATAGAGATATAATTATTCAATCAAATATAGTTACGTTATCATTTTCGGAATGTGTAATTTATGAGTTATTTGTTAACATATCCGGTCAGATTAAATTTGACTTCGTTTAAAAGATACTCGTCGGTTTAGAATTAAACTGTGCTTTCACATTGATAACTACAGTTAGGTTAGGATGCCAAGTTCTATGAAAACGGCTAGCATTTGTTCTTTAGATGACACATCCACCAAGAAAAGGAAAAAGAAACAGAGAACAATACCTTCGTTAATGGGAATTCGTCAAAAAAATATTGAACATGGTAAGAATGACCAAAAGAAATATGGACATATTGGTGGCCAAAAAAAGCACACAACTTTCATTGACTTTTACAGTTTATTAAGAACGTTACGATTGACTAACAAAATTAACCCCACCGTTAACAGAGTTAACAGATAATTTAGATGACGTTATTTTGGGTGTTAAAGAATACGAACCGTTTTTATCTCTTTGTCTGATTAAAGAGAATGAATGAAACGACGTAGTTTCATTCATTTTTAAAATTAAAAATATGTGCTCTATAGGGATCGAACCAGTGCTCTCGTCTTTAATTATACGGGTTTTTTGCCACTGAGCTAATGGACTTTACAAATAGATTGACGAACAGAGTTTCTTATATTATCTTCGAATCCCAGTTAAAATGAATAAAAAAGAAACGACGACGTCTTCTCCTAGCCCTAAATTCCCAAAATCATAAAAACTCCGGCGACGAACAGAGCTCGATTCTCTCGATTCTCTTCATTCTCTTCTCGATTCTCACCTTGCCTTCTTCGATTGTTCACATGATGAGTTCGGGTTGAACCGCTTCTTCACTCCCACCACCATCTCAATCCTTGTTCGATTGTTGAAACGCTTCTTCACTCCGTAATCGAAATTCCTCATCGCTCTCAAAGATCACGACCTCTCTTCTATTCCTTGTGAACTTCGTCTTCACCATTCCCTCACGATCTGAAAAAGCCCCAAAATCGATTTGAGTTTCTGGGAAATTAGGGGTTTGTTTTTTAATTTCATTCATCCAGTCCGTTAACTCAATAAAACGAAGTTTGTTTCATAATCTTTCGAGAAGTCCACTAGCTCAGTGGCAAAACAACCCCCCCCCCCCCCCCCCCCCCGCTCCGGTAAAGACCACGAGTGCACGAGTTCGAGTCCACCCTTCCACCATTTTAATTAAATAAAACGACGACGTCTTGACATTTTGTATTAAACCAAAAAATTGAATGAAACGACGTAGTTTTGCTAAACGGCTGTATTTAATGTTGATTAACCACCGTCTTAACTGTCAGTTAACGGTGTCTTAATCTGGTCGGTCAATCAAAGTTTCCTTAATAAACTGATACAAGTTCAACAAAAGTTCAGAGTTTTATTGGGCCAGTCTCGACTCTATATTTCTTTTGGCCATTCTTGCCATGTTCCAGTATTTTTGGACGAATTTCCCCTTCATAATTCATTTAAATCAAACCATACAATCTTACTACATTCTCACTCATTGTACCTTTATTGGAGGAACACTAAAACTCTAAACATCAAACATTATTTGGAGAGAATAAGGTCTTAACTAGACTCAGTTACATTTCTCTGTATACAATAGCAATGGACTATTTTATTTGGTTGATATGCTTCATATATGTTTGTTATGGAATTACGACTCAGAGATCTGTAATTGTGTGTACAACAAGTCACTTAGAAGGTGGATCAAGGCGGAGAGATCCATTTTGCTCTCTAATGATTTGGACGAAGTTCCATCATCGCGATTATTGTTCTGAGCATCCTGCGAAAGAAAGACATTTAAAAAGACCAAATTGTATCTTTTGTTTAAGATCTTCACATTTCATATATACGGTTGACTATTATAATTATAGTTTAAAGACTCGAGTTTACCTGAGGGTTGGGGTTTGCCTAGGAATAAATTCACTTGCAACTCCTGGTTACAACAAGAAAATAAATTAATATTGACAGAAATACGTAAATTTGAAGTTTCTTATAATACGAACCGTAATGGTCGTTTGATTGAAGTGGTAAAACCCTGGATAGGTACAGTATCTTCCATCCATCTTCTGCCACAACTCCTGTAATAGACTCCACATGCAAAATCATTTGAGTCACAACAACATAAAACTAAATAGAAAATTAACAAACGAAGTAGAAACACTCTTTCAAATTCTGCTGACAAGTTTTAACCATAAATGCAACCAGATTCTACGATAATTTGAAATAGAAAACCTAATATTTTCAAAGATCCACCGATTTACTCATGACGTTAATAGTGATCACTTACCCGTCCTTGATTCCAAAAGAGAACCATTTGATGTGGCCAAAAATAGTAGAACCGGATCCCCCGAATCCGGTCTCCGGTACTCTCGACTTGAAGCTAACGGTAGTTCCTACGGGTAATCCTGTGGAAGATTCTATATTTTCGTTCGCCATTATTGAAGAAGCTGTGGCTGATTTGGTGTATGTGTTTTTCTAATTTTATTGGAAGTTTTGGTTTGTTCTCTGATTCAGGGCAGAGTAATGCCTATAAATCATATGTGTATTATAAGCGATGACAAGTTTGCTTCCCATATTCTTCTCTCTAAACCAAAAGCCAATTACTTTCTTTTCTTCAAATACTTTCTCTATATATTAGGAAATACTGATAAAGTTACTTTCTTACAAACCAATTTCGTCACATTCTTTGACATTTTTTCCTTCACATTTATTTCTGTTTCACTTTATTTACTCTTTTGTTCAGCCTGGACTTTGCATGGACGTGGTGTTTTTTACATATATTACCCAACATACAGAAAAACAAAACTATGTCCATGCATTTTTAATACACTTTATGGCCAAAATACAGCTGTTTATTATATTTGCAGGCAGAATTAAACATGTGTATGCTATTCAATTGGCTAATAATTTATGATTTAGTCTCTAATGCTAATGCTTTTTATACGCAGATGAAGTGTAGATATTATTGACGTCGATATAGTTTTCATGAATGTAAAGACGTGCACTTCATCGACGAAAGTTGTTAGAGGTACCTTCCGCCATTTAAGAAAATGAATAAATTTCATACCACCTAGATAAGTTAGATGTGTTCATATGCATGTCGGTAGGATTGATACGTGGCAACTGGCATTTTAAGCATTAGTCGTTCAGTTGGACATAATGGAAAACTGAGTATGAATAAGGCAAAACATAAGTTTTTATAAAACATGGAAATAAATGAAAAATAATTGATAAACAAAAGGACTCAAATAGCTCGTTATATAGTAGTGGAAAAATTTCATAAAAATATCTCAACTAAACTTTAATTAAGCTTTTTAATACCTAAATTTATTCGAAACCTAGTTTCATACTTAACTAATTATTTTACTTATTTTAATATATAAAATTTAAAAGTCTGTCTATTTTAATACCCAAATTTTATTTATTTTAATTAAAAATACTAGTAAGTTTCAAACAAAATTTAAAAAATTTCAAAACCTAAACGAAAATATAAATATTTTTAATTTTTTTAATCTTTAGGAAAAGAAGGTAAATAAATTATTGACTTTTTTTTAAAAAAAGTAAAAATTAATTTTGAATGTAAAAAATGAATTGTTTTCTATTTCAGAAAATATACTAAATTCAATATTTTAAAAATATAAAATTTTGTTACAAAATTTAAGATTATAAAAAAGTTAGTTTCTTTTATTTTTCAAACAAATAATAAAGTTAGAATTTTTGAGAGTTTGTTTTGTAAATTTTAGAGATTTTTTTTAGTTTCATTTGTAAATTAATTAGTATTTTAACTAACATAAGTAAATTTTAGGTAGTAAAATGAGCATAATTAAAAATTTTATATATTAAAATGAGAAAAATAATTAGTTGAGATATTAAATTGGGTAGCAAAAAATTTAAGTATTAAAACTTAATAAAATTTTAGTTAATGTATTTTTATGGAATTTTCCCTATAGTTAGTTGTCTAGTAGATCATAGCTAGTTATATAGTAATTTTCTACTAATCTATAAGTATCATTTAAAAATGATTATTTCAAAATTTAAAACCAAAAACACAAGTTTTTTATTAAACAATATTTTATTAAAGATAATTAACAAAATTTGCAAATAAGATTATACTAATTAGACATGTTTCAAATAATATATTAATAAAATATATTTCGGATCTAAAATACTAAATCTCATATTTTTTAAAAAAAAATTATATTCAAATAATAAACTATTTGATAAAAAAAAATCATTTTTAAATATTCAGTATTATATAATTTGTTTTAATGATTAAAGATATAGTACACACTTCTTCATAAGCAACCATTATAATATCTAACAAAAAAAATCAATACAAATTTTAAATAACTAACATATATCTTTAGATATAATTATTAAATTAAATAATTTTAATGTAATAGTTATAATCATCTACTATTAGAATTATGTAATATAAATATAACTACAATCGTAAACAAATAATATTACTTAAAATCAATTAACATAGTCAAACTATATGGATCAAATCATAATATAGGACTAACATAAATTACATATTTCAATATTCTTTTTTTTACATCACTTCTAAAAATGTTTTAGGATATGCACACACTTTAAGCTAAGCATGGACTCTATGTTTTATCGTTCATGTATATTTAAACGAAAGTTTGTTATCATGATCACAAAACTTTTTAAATAATGCTATAATACTTCTCAACGTTATGTTAGGAACGAATTATTACTGGAGGTTTCGATGATTTGATGATTACAATGAAATGTGATGATAGAACCGATTGCATGAGGCAACACATAACCTATCAAATTTAGTTCGTTAGTTCGTTAAGTCATACATATATATATAATGATATATATATTGTGCACTTATACGTATTAACTGTTTATCTAAGCAGAGATCATTTATGCAAATATCATTTTTTCCATCTGCTTCATTTAGCAAGTTAGACGAATCATACACAACTAGTTCTTTTCAAGAAGAAAAATATGATTATGCCTTGTATGATGATGTAAAACAGTTTGTGATTAGATGAAACTAAAGTGGGTTTTTGACCAATGGATACTGTTAGATAAAAAGTTGAGAAATTGTCAAAACTATTATATTTTTTTTTTTACTTAATTATATTTACTTTGGTTTTCAAAGAGGTAAATAAACATTATAACCATATAGTTAACTAATCTAAGACCTAGGTGTTTAGACTTGAAGGATCGAGTTTTTAGAGGATAGAGAATTTAGAATTTAAATAAAAATATAAATAAATACTTAAAACTAAAATAAATTTTGAAAAATAGTTTCCAAAAAAATCATTTTTGACTTTTAATGTGAAAAATCGGGAAAAAAATCGAAAAAAGAAAATTCAAAAAAATTCAGAAACAGTTATAACAATTTCTTTACTTGAGAAGGATATAATTCAAAAACTTAAAAAAATAAATATTTTTTTATTTTTATTTATTTAATATAATTATTATATTTATAAATCAAAGGCATAAATGTATTTTTGTTCTCTTTAATAAAAATCTTATACATATGTATTTATAAAAATATCCATTTAAAAGAGTTAAACATGAATAATTTTACTAAATAGAAGGTAAAATCAAAATCCCTTAAAAATTAAGTAAGCATCTAATAAATTTAGTTGTTGTTAGTTTGTTTACCTTAACTCATCAAACTATTTAGCTAGCCGCCATTCTTTGGGTCAAAACGCACTTTAGTTTTATCTATACAATCGGGTTCACATACTCATAAACAAGCATAATCATATTTTTCTTCTTGAGCAAGAGAACCAGTTGCTTATGATTAGCCTACCCCTGCTGAATTAACCAGAAGGAATAAATGATTTCTGCATGCTTTTATTTAGTCTTTGACGTAGGTAGTGCACTTTACTTAATTAATAGTATGTGCATGAAGTGACGAATATAATAAAAAATTCGCAAGATGACGAAGTTATTAAAAAATTACAAATTTGAAACAATATGCTAATTTAAATAAACACTATTATTTTATCTGTAATTTGACTTCTTTATTTCTTAATTATTTATTTAATAATGCTGTATGTTTATATATCTCATAAAGTAAATGTTTTTAAAAGTTAAAATATGAATTTGCATGGGTGAGTAGATCAAAATCTAATAAATCCTGAACTGGATCATGATGAAACACTTATCATATACTACTATTATATTTTTCTAATTAATTATTACTTATGCCATTCGGTCCTCATAACGAATCCTAGAACCTAAATTAAATGCTTATGGTGATGAATAAAAAAAACTGATCGCTCTAAAAACCACACAAAATTTTATTTGATTTGATTTCGGCTAAATTGAAATGCGCTCGACCTAATCATTTAGTGTTATATGTTGTTACTTACTATTTAACATACGTAGCTATTCTATATTAGTTAAACCGGTAGAATATATTCACAAATGTTGAATAACCAGAAATATACTAAAATTGATTGAATAACCAGACGATACCAACAAATGTTGTTTGTAGATAAATCCTTTTAATGGAAAGTCTAGAAACATGAGTTTCATTGTTAGATCTTTGGTATTTTTAAGAGCAAAAAAGTCCTAGAAAAATGAGTTTGATTTGTTATATAAAACCTAAAAAATATTACCTGCTTTCGTTAGTTTAATTTACTTGAATATAGAGATATAAGTATTCAATCAAATATAATTACGTTATCATTTTCAGAAAGTGTAATTTATGAAATATTTGTTAACATATCCGGTCAGATTAAATTCGACTTCGTTTAAAAAAAACACTCGTCGGTTAGAATTAAACTTTGATTCAACATTGATAACTACAGTTAGGTTAGGATGCCAAGTTCTATGGAAACGGCTAGCATTTGTTCTTTTAGATGACACATTCACCAGAAACAGAGAACAATACCTTCATTAATAAATTTAAAGCAAACCAGACAATCTTACATACATTGTCACTCATTGTACTTTTATTGGAGGAACACTAAAAGTCTAAACAGTCTTGACTAGACTCAATGACATTTCTCTGTATACAATAGTAATGGATTATTTTATTTGGTTGATATGCTTCATATATGTTTGTTATGGAATGACGCAGAGATCTGTAATTGTGTGTAAACAAGTCACTTAGAAGGTGGATCAAGGCAGAGAGATCCCATTTTGCTCTCTAATGATTTGGACGAAGCTCCATCATCACGATTATTGTTCTGAGCATCCTGCTGAAAGAAAGACATTTAAAGAATACCACAATTGTATCCATTTGTTTAAAATCTTCACATGTCATATATACGGTTGACTATTCTAATTATAGTTTAAAGACTTCGAGTTTACCTGAGGGTTGGGGTTTTGCCTAGGAACTACATACACTTGCAACTCCTGGTTACAACCAATAAAACAGTTTAATATTGACAGAACCTACTTAAATTTGAAGAAAGAAAGATATTTAAAGAATACCAACACTGGTATCCCTTTGTTTAAGATCTTCACATTTCATATATAAGGTTGACTATTCTAATTATAGTTTAAAGACTTTGAAGTTTACCTGAGGGTTGGGGTTTGCCTTTTCACTTGCAACTCCTGGTTACAACCAAGAAAACAACTTAATATTGACAATACAAAATTTAGATTGAAGTGGTTACTACATTTCTTATAATACGAACCGTAATGTCGTTTAGATTGAAGCGGTTATACCCTAGGAGAGGTACATAGCTTCCATCCATCTTCCGCCACAACTCCTGTAAAAGACCACATGCAAAAATCTTTTGAGTCACAACAACATAAAACTATATATAAAATTAACAAACGAAAGTAGAAACACTCTTTCAAATTTTGCTGACAAGTTTTACCCATAAAATGAACCAGATTCTACGATAATTTTGAATAGAAAACCTAATATTTTCAAAGATCCACCATTAATCATAAAGTTAAAGTGATCAACTTACCGTCCTTGATTCCAAAAAGGGAACCATTTGATTGTGGCCAAAAATAGTAGACCGATCCGCGAATCCGGTCTCCGGTACTCCTCAACTTGAAGCTAACGGTAGTTCCTGTGGTTAATTCTTGGAAGATTCTAGAATTTTCGTTTGCCATTATTGAAGAAGCTGTGGCTGATTTGGTGTATGTGTTTTTCTTATTTTATGGGAAGTTTTGTTTGTTCTCTGATTCAGGGCAGAGTAATGCTATAATCATATGTGTATTTATAAGCGTGACAGTTTGATTCAATATTCTTCTCTTCCAAACCAAAAGCCAATTACTTTCTTTTCCTTCAAATACTTTCTCTATATATTTAGGAAAACATACTGATAGAGTTACTTTCTTACAAACAATTTCGTCACATTCTTGACATTTTTTCCTTCACATTTATTTCTGTTTCAACTTTATTTACTCTTTTTGTTCAGCTGACTTTGCATGAACGTGGTTTTTTTTTACATTTACCCAACCATACAAAAAAACAAAACTATGTCCATGCATTTTTAAATACACTTTATGCCAAAATACAGCTGTTTATTATATTTGCAGGCAGAATTAAACATGTGTATACTATTCAATTGGCATAATTATATTTAGCTCTAATGCTAATGCTTTTTATACGCAGATGAATGTAGATAATATTGACCTCGATATAGTTTTCATGAATGTAAAACGTGCACTTCATCGAGGAACTGTTCTTGAGGTACCTTCCCCATTTAAGAAAATGAATTAATTTCATACCACCTAGATAGTTAGATGTGTGCATATGCATTCGTAGTATTGATACGTGGCAACTCGAATTTAAGCATTAGTCGTTCGGTTGGACATAGTGGAAACTGAGTATCACATGGAAAACAAAGTTTTTTTAAAACATGGAAATAAATGAAAAATAGTTTTTTTTTGTAACTTATAAATGAAAATAGTTGATAAACAAAAGGACTGAAATAGCCCGTTATATAGTAGTTGTCTAGTAGATTATAGCTCGTTGTATAGTAGTTTCAACTAATCTATAAGTATCATTTAAACATGATTATTTCAAAAGTTAAACCAAAAACACAAGTTTTTTTCATTAAAAAATATTTATTAAAGATGATTATAAAAATTCGCAAATAAGATTATGCCAATTAGACATGGTTCAAACAATATATTAATAAAATATGTTCCGGATCTAAAATACTAAATCTCATATTTTATTTTATTTTGTTTTATATTCAAATATATTTTTTTGATAAAACAAATAAATTTTATTTTAAATATTCAGTATTATATAATTTGTTTTAGGATTAAAGATATAGTACAACTTCTTCATAAGCAACCACTATAATATCTAACAAAGAAAAATCAATTCAAATTGTAAATAACTAACATCTATCTTTCTTAGATATAATTATTAAATTAAAATAATTTTAGTGTAATAGTTAAATCATTTACTATTAGAATTATGAAATATAAATATAACTACAATCTTAAACAGATAATATTACGTAAAAATCAATTAACATAGACAAAACTATATGGATCAACCATAATACAGACTAACATAAATTACATATTTCAAATTTCTTTTTTACATCACTTCAAAATGTTTTAGGATATGCACACTTTTTAGCTAAGCATGGACCTCTCTAGATAAAATGTTTTATCGTTCATGTATATTTAAACAGAAAGTTTGTATCATGATCATAAAACCTTTTAAAATAATGCTACTAATACTTCAAGTTATGTTAGGAACGAATAATTACTGGAGGTTTCAGATTGATGATTACAAATGAAATGATGATAGAACCGATTGCATGAGGAAACACATAACCTATCAAATTTAGTCGTTAGTTCGTTAATCATATGCATATATATATCTATGTGCATTTATACGCATTTAAACTGTTTATCTAAGCAGATATTAGAGGTGGATATATCGGTTTAGTTTCGGATTCGGTTTGGTTTTGTTAATTTGAGTTTTATAAAACTTAACCAAAGTAGATTTGGTTGGGGTTTGGTTTGGATTTAATTTGGTTAGGTTTAGTTCGGTTTGATTATAAAATATATCGGTATTAGTTTGATTATAAAACTAATTAACATACTAAAAGACTATTTGCATCTACATTTATCTTTATTGATTCTAGAAGTATTTATATTAGATAATCTTACTTTTAGACAATAGAAATTAGAGAATTTACGAGACAAAACGGCGACAAGACTTTGATGATTAATAGTTTTAGTTTTTTTTTGGTACAATCTTTAGGTATTACATATTAGGATTAGAACTAAAGATTATATAAGAGTATTATTTGTATCATAACCTAAAACATAGAAGTTAAAAAAAAGAACCTTAACTAAATAATTCTCAATATGTTAATATATATATATATATATAATTTATTAATAGATAAAAACATATTGGATTATCGGTTTAGTTCGGTTTAAAACCAAACCAAACTATTTGGGTTGAATAAAATATAAACCAATTGAGTTATGTAAAAAATACGCTTTAATTTAGTTCGGTTTAACTTCGGTTGGGTTCAACCGGTTCGGTTCGGTTGGGTTTTTTGCCCACCCCTAGTAGAGATCATTTATGCAGATATCATTTTTTCCATCTGCTTCATTTAGCAAGTTAGGCGAATCCTACGCAACTGATTCTTTTTCAAGAAGAAAAATATGATTATGCCTTTTATGATTATGTAAAACCGATTGTATTAGATGAAACTAAAGTGGGTTTTGACCAATGGGTACTGTTAGATAAGAAGTTGAAAAATCAAAACTATCACTTTTCAGTATATTTTTTCATTTTTTTAATTATATTTACTTTTGATTTTAAAGAGTTAAATAGACATTTATAACCTTAGGATTAACTAATATAAACTTAATGTTAGATTTGGGGGATAAATTTTTAGAGAGTAGAATTTAAAATTTTAGTAAAAAGTATAAATAAATACTTAAAACCAAAATAAAAAATTTGAAAAATAGTTTCAAAAAGATTTTTTTGATTTTTCTAAATGTGAAAAAATCAGCAAAAAATCGAAAAAAAAATCAGAAAAAATTATAAAAAAATTTGGATTTGAAAATGTATAATTCGAAAAATTAAAAAAAAATATTTCTATTTTTATTTTTATTTATTTAAATAATTATTTATATTTATAAATTAATGACATAAATGTCTTTTACCTCTTTCATGGAATCTTATACATAAGAATTTTAATTTATTTAAAAGAGGCAAACATGAATAATTGTACTAAATAGAAGGTAAAATTGTAATTTCCCTTAAAAATTAAGATAGCATCTAATAAATTTAGTTGCTAGTTTGTTTACCATAACGCATCTAAACTATTTATCTAGCCGCATTCTTTGATCAAACTCACTTTAGTTTCATCTAATATTATCGGTTCACATAATCATAAAAAGCATAATCATATTTTTCTTCTTGAGCAAGAGAATCAGTTGCGTATGATTCGCTTACCCTACTGAATTAACCAGAAGGAATAAATGATATCTGCACTTGCTTTAATTAATTAAATAGATGTGTCATGAAGTGAGAATAAATAGAAATTTTCATAAAAAATTATTAAAAATTTAAATTTGAAGATATACAATTCAAAAACTATTATTTTTATTTATTTATTTATTTTTCTTTATTTTTTCTTTTATTTTATTTAAATAATTATTTATGTTTATATATCTATAGAGTAAATGCATAAGTTTTTTTTACTGTATAATGAAAAAATATTTAAGAAAATATCTCTGATAAAATAAACATGAATACTAAAAATAAGATTAAAGTAGAATTTTCCAAAACAAAAATACATCTACACTAATCCAAATGAATCTTGCAGCTACCACCATCAACACTATTGAGGGATCCAACTGTGGCTTTACCCATCATCAGGTGTATTGCAAAAAGTCACCTCATGAACATTGTAATGAGGAGTATTGAGATGCAGAACCATGGCCCAATCGCATTGGAATTGTTTGAAAACATTTTTGTGTGACTATAGTCTAAACATAATCGATTTCACATCTACAAAATGGGGTTTAATGTTTTCTAAACAAAAATTGTTGTCCATTATCTCTTTCTCGATTATTTTTGGTGGAAGAAAAATCATTTATTTATTTTATGAAGAGATATGTGTATTATACATTATTATTAACTTTTTACATTTTTATTAAAATTTGTAGGAAATTAGAAAAAAAAATATCTGAAAATGCAGTATTTTGACAGAGGGAAAACATGCAACAGAGAATTCTTTCTCGTTAATAGTATAAATTAATTAATTTTATCTTTGATTGATTGTATATATATTTATAATATATATATATATACATAAATTAATACATATAATATGATATAAAATCAATCTAAAATCATTTTCACTATTTCGTAAATATTAAAACATATCAGTTTTTTTTACCCAAAAATAAATAGTCTGTTTACACTATATATAATAACAATTTTTAAAGTTTTAATATACATGAATAGTATAAAATTTACATAAAAATAAATAATAATTCAAATAATTACTTACTTATTTTATTAGTAATAATTTATATGCGCTAAAAGTTCGAAATACAAAACAACATTCAATATTGTATATAACTAGTAATATAAGGACAAAATAACATTCAATACAAATAATAATCTAATACTAATATCACAATATTTATTATACAATAAATATATATATGATATGTTTTTAAAGTTAAAATATGATTTGCATGGGTGAGTAGATCAAAATGAAAATCTAATAAATCCTGAACTGGATCATGATGAAACACTTATCATATACTATATTACAGTTTTTCTAAATATTATTACTTATGCCATTCGGTCCTCATAAATGAATCCTAAAACCTAAATTAAATGCTTATGGTGATGATTAAAAAAACTGATCATTCTAAAAAACACTAAATTTTATCTGATTTGATTTCGGCTAAGTTGAAATGCTCGACCTAAATCATTAGTGTTATATGTTGTTACCTACTATTTAACATATGTAGCTATTCTAAGTATAAAGTTAAAACCGGTAGAATATATTCACACATCCACGGAAAAATTGCCGCCAGGGCGTAAGGTCGGTCGAAGGCGGAGGAGCCGGTGGTGACTTATCGTATACCTTATGGGCTGTTTCAGGCCCACTTTGGCCTAAGATGATTATGGGTTTTGATTTGTTATATCAAAACTTAGAAATATTACATGCTTTCGTTAGTTTAATATAATAGAATATAGAGATATAATTATTCAATCAAATATAGTTACGTTATCATTTTCTGAATGTGTAGTTTATGAGTTATTTGTTAACATATCCGGTCAGATTAAATTCGACTTCGTTTTTAAAAGATACTCGTCGGTTTAGAATTAAACTGTGCTTCAATTGATAACTACAGTTAGGTTAGGATGCCAAGTTTCTTATGAAACGACTAGCATTTGTTCTTTAGATGACACATTCACCAAAAAAAAGGAAAAAGAAACAGAGAACATACCTTCATTAATTCATTTATTTGGAGGAACACTAAAAAGTCTAAACACCAGACATTATTTGGAGAGAATAAGACTCAGTTACATTTCTCTGTATACAATAGCAATGGACTATTTATTTGGTTGATATGCTTCATATATGGTTTGTTATGGAATACGACTCAGAGATCTGTAATTGTGTGTAAACAAGTCACTTAGAAGGTGGATCAAGGCGGAGAGATCCCATCTCGCTCTCGAATGATTTGGATGAAGCTCCATGCATCACGATTATTGTTCTGAGCATCCTGTGAAAGAATATCACAATTTGTATCCCTTTGTTTAAGATCTTCCACTTTTCATATATACGGTTGACTATTCTAAGTATAGTTTAAAGACTTTAAGTTTACCTGAGGGTTGGGGTTTTGCCTAGGAATTACATTCATTTGCAAATCTGGTTACAACCAAGAAAACAATTTAATATTGACAGAAGATATGTAAATTTGAGGTTTCTTAATAATACGAACCGTAATGTCGTTTAGTTTGAAGTGGATAAACCCTCGGAGAGGTACATATCTTCCACCCCCCCCTCCGCCACAAATCCTGTAAAGACCACATGCAAAAATCATTTGAGTCACAACAACATAAAACTAAATATAAAATTAACAAACGATAAGTAGAAACACTCTTTCAAATTTTGTTGTCAAGTTATTTCAAATTTTGAATAGAAAACCTAATGTTTTCAAAGATTCCACCATTATTCATGAAGTTAATAGTGAACTAACCGTCCTGGATTCCAAAAAAAGAACCATTTGATTGTGGCGAAATATAGTAGACCAATCCATGAATCCGGTCTCCGGTACTCCTCGACTTGAAGCTAACGGTAGTTCCTATGGTTAATTCTTGGAAGATTCTATGATTTCGTTCGCCATTATTGAAGAAGCTGTGGCCTGATTTGGTGTATGTGTTTTTCTAATTTTATTGGGAAAGTTTTGGTTGTTCTTCTGATTCAGGGCAGGTAATGCTATAATCATATGTGTATTTATAAGCGATCACAAGTTTGATTCAATATTCTTCTCTTCCAAACCAAAAGCCAATTACTTTCTTTCCTTCAAATACTTTCTCTATATATTTAGGAAAACATACTGATAGAGTTACTTTCTTACAAACAATTTCGTCACATTCTTGACATTTTTTCCTTCACATTTATTTCTGTTTCAACTTTATTTACTCTTTTTGTTCAGCTGACTTTGCATGGACGTGGTTTTTTTTTAACATTTACCCAACCATTCAAGAAAACAAAACTATGTCCATTGCATTTTTAAATACACTTTATGCCAAAATACAGCTGTTTATTATATTTGCAGGCAGAATTAAACATGTGTATGCTATTCAATTGCAATAATTATATTTAGCTCTAATGCTAATGCTTTTATACGCAGATGAATGTAGATATTATTGACCTCGATTATAGTTTTCATGAATGTAAAATGTGCACTTCATCGACGAAAAGTTCTAGAGGTACCTTCCCCATTTAAGAAAATAAATAAATTTCATACCACCTAGATAGTTAGATTGTGCATATGCATTCGTAGGATTGATACGTGGCAACTGGCATTTAAGCATAGTCGTTCAGTTGGACATAATGGGAAAACTGAGTATACAAGGCAAAACAAAAGTTTTTTAAAAACATGGAAATAAATGAAAAAATAAGTGATAAACAAAAGGACTGAAATAGCTCGTTTATAGTAGTGGAGAAATTTCATAAAAATACTCCAACTAAATTTTATTAAGCTTTTTGATATCTATTTTTTTCGAAACCTAGTTTAATACTCCAACTAATTATTTTGCTTATTTTAATATATGAACTTTTAAATTATGTCCATTTAAATACCCAAATTTTATTTATTTTAATTAAAAATACTAGTAAGTTTCAAACAAAATTTAAAAAACTTCAAAACCTAGCGAAAATATGAACATTTTCCCAATTTTATTTTTAATCTTTAGGAAAAAAGGTAAATAAATTATAGATTTTTTAAAAAACAATAATAATTAATTTTGAATGTAAAAAATGAATTTATTTTCTATTTCAGAAAACATACTAAATTTAATAATTTAAAATATAAATTTTGTTACAAAATATAAGATTATAAAAAAGTTAGTTTCTTTTATTTTTTCAAACAAATAATAAAATTAGAAAGAGAATTTTTTTGTAAATTTTAGAGATTTTTTAGTTTCATTTGAAATAATTAGTATTTTAACTAACATAAGTAAATTTTGGGTAGGAAAATGAGCATAATTTAAAATTTTGTATATTAAAATGAGCAAAATAATTAGTTGAGGTATTAAACTAAGTAGCAAAAAAATTTAAGTATTAAAAATTTAATGAAATTTAGTTAAGGTATTTTTATGGAATTTCCCCTATAGTTAGTTGTCTAGTAGATCATAGCTTGTTATATAGTAGTTTTCTACTAATCTATAAGTATCAATTAAAAATGATTATTTCAAAAGTTAAAACCAAAAACACAAGTTTTTTATCAAACAATATTTATTAAAGATAATACAAAAATTTGCAATAAGATTATACTAATTAGACATGTTTCAAATAATATATTAATAACATATATTTAGGATCTAAATACTAAATCTCATATTTTATTTAAAAAATATATTTAAATATAAACTATTTGATAAAAAAAATCATTTTAAAATATTCAGTATTATATAATTTGTTTTATGATTAAAGATATAGTATAACTTCTTCATAAGCAACCAATATAATAATCTAACAACAAAAATCAATACAAATTTAAATAACTAACATATATCTTTTTAGAATATAATTATTAAATTAAAATAATTTTAATGTAATAGTTATATCATCTACTATTAGAATTATGTAAAATAAATATAACTACAATCTTAAACAGATAATATTACTTAAAATCAATTAACATAGTCAAACTATATGGATCAAATCATAATATAGACTAACATAAATTACATATTTCAAATTTATTTTTTTACATCACTTCAAAATGTTTTAGGATATACACACTTTAGCTAAGCATGTACCTCTATGTTTTATCGTTCATGTATATTTAAACAGAAAGTTTGTATCATGATCACAAAACTTTTTAAAATAATGCTACTAATACTTCTCAAGTTATGTTAGGAACGAATTATTACTGGAGGTTTCAGATTTGATGATTACAAATGAAATGATGATAGAACCGATTGCATGAGGCAACACATAACCTATCAAATTTAGTCGTTAGTTCGTTAATCATACGCATATATATATATATATTGTGTACTTATACGCATTTAACTGTTTATCTAAGCAGAGATCATTTATGCAGATATCATCTTTTTTCATCTGCTTCATTTAGACGAATCATACGTAACTAGTTCTTTTCAAGAAGAAAAATATGATTATGTAAAACAGTTTGTATTAGATGAAACTAAAGTGGGTTTTTACCAATGGGTACTGTTAGATAAAAAGTTGAGAAATTGTCAAAATTATTATATTTTTCATTTTTACCTTAATTATATTTACTTTTGGTTTTAAAGAGGTAAATAAACATTTATAACCATATGATTAACTAATCTAGATTTAGTGTTTAGATTTTAGGGATCGAGTTTTAGAGGATATGATTTAGAATTTAAATAAAAATATTAATACATACTTAAACTAAAATAAAATTTTGAAAAATAGTTTCAAAAATCATTTTTGACCTTTTTAATGTGAAAAAAATTGAAAAAGAAAATTCGAAAAAAATTCAGGAAACAGTTATACATTTTTTTTGATTTGAGAAGATATAATTCAAAAACTTAAAAAATATTTTTATTTTATTTTTTATTTATTTAAATAATTATTTATATTTATAAATCAAAGGCATAAATGTATTTTGTCTCTTAATAAATCTTATACATATGTATTTTTAAAAATATCCATTTAAAAGAGGTTAAACATGAATAAATTTACTAAATAGAAAGTAAACCATAATCCCTTAAAAATTAGGTAGCATCTAATAAATTAGTTGTTGTTAGTTTGTTTACCTTAACTCATCTAACTATTTAGCTAGCCGCATTCTTTTGGTCAAACTCACTTTAGTTTATCTAATACAATCGGTTCACATAATCATGAAAAGCATAATCATATTTTTCTTCTTGAGCAAGAGAATCAATTGCTTATGATTAAGCCTACCCTGCTGAATTAATCAGAAGGAATAAATGATCTATGCACGCTTTTTATTTAGTCTTTGACGTAGGTATTCACTTTACTTAATTAAATAGATGTGCATGAAGTGAGAATAAATAAAAAATTCTATGAAATTATTAAAAATTCAAATTTAAAAATATATAATTTAAAAACTATTATTTTTATTTATTTATTATATATTTATTTTCTTATTTTATTATTATTTAAATAATTATTTATGTTTATATATCTATAAAGTAAAAGTTTTTAAAGTTAAAATATGATTTACATGGGTGAGTAGATCAAAATCTAATAAATCCTGAACTGGATCATGATGAAACACTTATCGTATACTACTATTATATTTTTCTAATTATTATTACTTATGCCATTCGGTCCTCATAAACGAATCCTAGAACCTAAATTAAATGCTTATGGTGATGATAAAAAACTGATCGCTCTAAAAACACACAAAATTTTATGTGATTTGATTTCGGCTAAGTTGAAATGCTCGACCTAAATCATTAGTGTTATATGTTGTTACCTACTATTTAACATACGTAGCTATTTATATAAAGTTAAGCCGGTAGAATATATTCACAAATGTTGAATAACCAGATTATACTAAAATTGATTGAATAACCAGACGATACAACAAATGTTGTTTGTAGATAAAATCCTTTTAATGGAAAGTCCTAGAAACATGAGTTTGATTGTTAGATATTTTTTGGTGTTTTTAAGAGCAAAAAAGTCCTAGAAAAATGAGTTTGATTTGTTATATAAACCTAAAAATATTACCTGCTTTCGTTAGTTTAATTTACTTGAATAGTAGGTGACTGGTCCGCCACCCTGTGCGGGTATAAACAGATTCAAATTATGGATTAAGTAATCAAAGTTTTAGCAGTAATGGATTTATATCATAAGACCACCGTCTTTGGGGAGAAAGCATCAGACACCAGAAAATGTTGGTACTCGAATTTTATACGGATGAGATGGAAACAAAGTAACTTTAATATCAGAGGTAGTCGTTCCGGTATGCATAATTAGTACGTCCTATATATATACAAAGTGAAACTAATTATTACATGTATTAACTAATTATAAGGAAACTAATTATTACATGTATTAACTAATATTTTTGCGCAAGTAATTTATTTGTTATAAGGAAACTAATTATTACATGTATTAACTAATCATAAGGAAACTAATTATTACATGTATTAACTAATATTCTGCGAAAGTAATTTATTTGTTATAAGGAAACTAAATATTACATATATTAACTAATCATAAGGAAACTAATTATTACATGTATTAACTAATATTCTTGCGCAAGTAATTTATTTGTTATAAGGAAACTAATTATTCCATATATTAACTAATATTCTTGCGCAAGTAATTTATTAACTAATTATGTAAGTCATTTGGAAAGTGATGTTAATTGGTCATTAATTATGTTTCCCTTGCAATTAGTGGGATCGATGAATTAAAGGTGGGATCGATTTTAGTGTATTTTCCTATTATAGTGGGATCGATGAATTAAAAAAATAATAAAGAAATTCAAAAAATCAACCAATCAAATGTCTCAAATTTTTCTGAGAAGCTTTGTATGAGTGACATGTGGCAAAGTGACTTCTCTTTTAATATATAGAGGGATAGAGATATAAGTTTCAATCAATATAATACTTTATCATTTTCAGAAAGTGTAATTTATGAGTTATTTGTTAACATAATCCGGTCAGATTAAATTCTACTTCGTTTTAAGAAAACACTCGTCGGTAGAATTAAACTTTGATTCACATTGATAACTAAAGTTAGGTTAGGATGCCAAGTTCTATGGAAAC
>CAJHQP010006234.1:0-39706 GCA_905132765.1 Moricandia arvensis | reverse complement strand
TACTCCTACACAGAAAGGATACAAGTGCTAACAATACTGAAACAAGGAGAGTACTTGTATCCAGGGATGTAAAGTTTATGGAAGGTAAAATGCTGAGAAGAACTGGGATGAGCTCAAAGATCTGTCTCAAGCATCAGACAAGGCGAATAATCTGAGATTATTATGGAAAATCTTGGCATCAGTTTGTCAAAAGAACCTGAAAAAGTCAGGGAGGTTCCTATCATGCTATAGAAGAGGATGAGGAAGATATTGGAGTCACTCATCCTGATCATGAGGGGGGCAATAAGAATGGAGAGCCTGAAGCGCAAACACACCCTGAAGAGAACTCAGTAGCTCATGATCAGAATGAGATGCCACAGAATCAGAAACTGAGAACTCAAGTAGGTGAACCAAGTGAACAAATAAGGCACGAACCTGATCAGATAACAGCCTTTGAGAAGGAAGTACAAGAATCAAGAAACTGCTTCAAACTAGATCAATAAACGAGTTTACTTCAATGCTGAAAGCTGTGGCTCATCCAAATAAGTGCAGTATGCCTCTTCGCTCAATATCCGGAAGAGCATAAAGCCTTCATTGGGAAATTGGATCAGGAATACATCCCAAAATCTTATGAAGAGGCTATGCAACATGAGGAGTGGGAGAAATCTGTTGGAGATGAGATCAATGCCATGATCAAGAATGATACATGGTTTGAAACTGAGCTCCCCCAAAGGCAAGAAAAGCTGTGACAAGTCGCCTCATATACACCATCAAGTACTTAGCCAATGGAAAACCAGAAAGGAGAAAGACAAGGCTAGTTGCAAGAGGATACACTCAGGTCTATGGGGAAGATTATCTTGATACATTCGCACCAGTGGCCAAAGCCTGCATACTATAAGGATTCTTCTATCACTTGCTGTCAACTTAGAATGGGATCTATGGTAGATGGATGTGAAGAATGCCTTTCTACAAGGAGAGTTGGAAGATGAGGTATACATGCAACCACCTCCTGGCCTAGAAAGCATTGTCAAACCAGGGAATGTATTAAGGTTAAAGAAGGTAATCTATGGCTTGAAGCAATCTCCAAGGGGCTGGTATCACAAGCTAAGCACCACACTCAATGGAAGAGGCTTTGTAAAATCTGAGGCTGATCATACTCTCTTCACTCTAACCAGCAAGCAAGGGATTGTGGTCATTCTAGTGTAATGTTGATGACATTATCATCACTGGCAGTGACAAAGAAGGTATACTCTCAACCAAAAGCTTTTCTTAAATCATCTTTTGATATCAAAGACTTGGGAGAGTTGAAGTACTTCTTAGGGATTGAAATATGCCTCTCTAAAGAGGGGCTTTTCTTATCCCAAAAGAAGTACACACTTGATCTTTTAAATGAGGCAGGAAACCTTGGAGGAAGACAAGCCAAGACACCATTGGAAGAAGGCTACAAGGTACTGCAAGAGGGGGAGTTTGAGGGTACTCCCGTTTCAAGATGTCAAGAAGTATAGGAGAATGGTTGGGAAGCTCATATACCTGAACCATCACTCACCCAGATGTGTGCTTTGCTGTGAACCAAGTGAGTCAAAACATGCAAGATCCTACGGTTCATCACTGGAACATGGTGGAGAGGATCTTGAGATACTTGAGAGAGGCTCTTGGTCAAGGTGTTTGGATGGCTTGCAACAAGAGCACTGAAGTTGTAGGATATTGTGATGCTGATTGGGCTGGAGATAGAGTTGATAGGAGATCAAACAACAGGCTATTGTACCTTCATTGGAGGAAAATTTGGTCACATGGAAGAGCAAGAAGCAAAGGGTTGTCTCCTTGTTCAAGTGCTGAGGCAGAGTACCGATCTATGAGGAAGCTTACTAGTGAACTCATATGGATCAAGGACTGCTAAAGGACTTGGGCATTGAGATCACCACGCCCATGACGATGCATTGTGACAACCAGGCAGCAATACACATTGCATCAAAATTCCCTTCTTTCATGAGAGGAAAAAAGCATATAGAAGTGGACTGCCATAAGGTGAGGCAAGCAGTGGAGCAGCAAGTCATTCTTCCATGCTACACTAGAAGTGAAGATCAACTAGCTGACATATTCACTAAGGAAGCTAGCAGCAAGGTTTCTGAGTTCATTCATCCTAAGCTTGGACTCATAGACCTCACATGTCACTGATCCTCTTGCCATGAAGTGTTGTACTCTTTTTCCTTTGCTTGGTTTTTATCCCAAGTGGTTTTTCCAAGTAAAGGTTTTAATGAGGGAATGCTTCATCGTGCCCAAGCTTGACCAGACCCCTATGGTCAAGCTTGAGGGGGAGTGTTGAGAATGAAGAAATAAGAAGCAAGAGATAATCAATTGGTTTGGATTAAACAAGGATTCAAGATAACTTGGGAGTCAAGGCTGTCCGTACAATATGTTTAGTACAATCTCGACCAATACCTAACCTGCAAGGCAAGTAACAAAGTCAGCTTGACCAGAATAATATTTTTAAGTGTTCTGAGGCTTCAGGAAGAGCAGGGAGACGTTGGGAAGGTCAGGGAGAAGAATCCAAGGAAGGTCACATGTGAGGTTGAAGAAGAGAGAGGATCAGACCTGTCACTTTCATCTGGTTGGCCTTGGTCTAATTTGTCTTGTACAGAAGCCTTTGTTTAGTATTATCCTCTTTGTCTTTTTGTAATCATATTTCCCTATTCAAGGGATGGTCTTGGAACCTAATCAAAGCAAGGGATCAACTCCCTCATTATTCTGGTTCTCTCTCTACGATTATGTCTCTCTCTCTCACATGAAATGTACCTCTCTCTCTCTTGTTCTTGCTGAGTTCTTCTCTATTCTCACATAAACTCTCTATAATTCTCTCATTCGTTTCCGCTTCCGCCATCGCCATCGTCACTTCTTCTACTGGTAGCTTTCTTCTTCCTCATCAGAAGTATTTGTGTCTATTGGCTCCTTTCCATGGCGAGATTGGCTGCGAGGTCTTGGGGAGGAGGTCTCGGCCATGATGAAGTCTTCAGCTTTACAACCTCCTATTCCAGCTCTAACTAGCACATCAGTGACCTTCTTCATGAATCGTGCTGAGGATGCAGTGTTCTTCTTAACTGTCCTCTTGAGTGCTTTGTACTTGGCGGAAAAGCTTTTGAATGGTCCTGTCCTGGATCATGTTCCACCCCTCAAGCTTCCAATGTACCGTGGACATCGCGCAGAGGCCCCTTCTGGAGGGCTCCAGTATGGGGTGTGAAGTGGTAGTGGGAAGGATCATAGGGTGTATCCTCCTCTTCTTGGATCTCAGGTGCATCTCGTGAAGATGATGCACGGACTGGTGTTGTAGTAGCACAGTAGCAGCAGCAGAAGATGAAGATGGACCCGCAACCGGCTGTCTTGCAGGTCTCCGACGATTTGGGACAGTGTCTAGCGGACCGTGTGTTCCAAGATGAAGGTTTGAAGGGATGTCAAACGAGATGATGTTCCTGCTACGTACCATGAGGAGGCGCGGGTTGGGTAGGAGAAGCTCCTTGTGGTCAAAGTGGATGAAGAAGGAGTAGACGTACTGCCCCTGGAACATCCCTGAAAGAAACGTTGGTCCTCTTCATGTCCTGAGGGGTCTCGCTCTGTAGAAGAACTCTTGCGGTCTGGAGCAGTGGCGTGATCAGATTACCTATGCTCAGCTGAGGTGTGCTGTCGTGGGTTGTCCATGCCCAATCCTGATAGTACTTGAAGTCTCCTCACGAAGAAACCCACTCTCCCAAAGCCAGAGTAAACATTCTTCTTCATCCCTATATAGCGCGTCCCTCCCAAAACAATGGTATGAGGGCCCATAGCATCATCGTCCAGAACATTCCCAGACTCCCGGCAAGCAAAGAAAGTGCTACCCAAGATGCCGATGCACATATCTGACCACCAGGTTCCTGATGCTTGAGTTCTTGTTCCTCTGAGGGTCATGAGCAAACTCGGCGATTAGAGGCCATACCGTATCTGGGATTGTTGTAGTTTTCTTGGGAGATCGCTGATCCCTATCATCTGAGAATCCCATAGCATCGCTGATTTCCTTATAACTTAGCATGTATGACCTCCCTCGTATCTTGAACTGAATCCTCCCATACCCAAATTCTGGTGGCCCATCGCTGAGGGGAAAGACCTCCAATGATGAGAGGAAGTGGCATGAGGCATCCACGTAAAGAGGTTACGCTTCCATCAAGAAGAGAGACTGCAATTCCATGCACTCTAGCAGCTGAAGCACGCCATCATAGAGTCTGGTTTCCTGAAGGAATATTGGACAGGGGAATCTCGTTGGTGCCCAGGCAAGATCATTCTGGAGATGACTGAGCAACTGGGCTTTTGTCGGGATAACTGATCTATCCCTTTCCTTTGCTATTCCTTTCCCCTTTCCCTTTTCCCTTGGTTTTCTTGGCTGGCCCTTGGGGGAACCTCATCTTCGGTATCAGTCGGGGCTTGAAGACCTTCTTCAATTTCTCTTTCAATTTCTTCAGCTTCCTCCTTTCTTCCTCAGCTTGTTGCTGAGACCTTCGTGATGGGATTCCGCTTCTGGTGGGGTCGCGATGATCGTGTTCTTGCCATTTGTACCTGAAACGAAACACTCAAGGTGGTATTAGGACAATGTAGAGAAGTTTCTGATATCACAAATAGCTAACTTAGTAAATTGACTGAAGAATCAAAGCTATTCGAAATAAGCATTTCAATCACCGATAGGAATCGATTACTCGCCATAATGAGTGCAAAATGAGTTACCATGAAACAATCTCCTAACAGTAGGCTTAAAACACTTAATTGGAACCAGTACAAGCAAAATCAACTGTTTTCCCCAAAAAAAAATTTTATCAAGAACACGAAGAACCCTAATTCCTAAATTCTCAATTCCACACTCAATCTCCAGGAAATTCATCAATCCAAAGCCACAAACAAGCATACTAGAACATGGGTAACTAGTTTTAGAAAAAAATTGGGCATGCAAAAACTTTTCAAAAGTTGGAAAAAATTTCATCAAGAAGAATCAGCCTGAAAATTTCATACCGTTGCTTGATTGTGTGTAGAGATGGAAGATATGGGAGTTTAGACAATTTCTGAGTGATAGCAAGTGGAATCAAGTAATTTGATGAAGAATTGTGGAAGTTAGGATTTTGTGTTCTTGGGAGAGTTTGAGTTTTTGTTTTGGGGAAAAATGGGGAAAGTGAAGAGAAAAGGGGGTTTAAATCGAGTAAAGGGTCAAGGTGAAACTACTGGTCGAGGTGAAACTTGTGGTCGCTACACCTCCCGTAAAACCCTGTAGCGACTTCTTGTGGTCGCTACGGGTGGTCGCTACGGGCTTTTAACTTTTCGAAATATTTGCCAAACGCTCCCCTCCACCTGATCAACTTTCGTCCTGAAAGAAATCACCCCAGAAGTATCAAATAGTCCAAAAGAAATGTAAACTAAATAAACAAAAAAAAATATGTACCAAAGATAAACATGGGATTTCCTCCCAAGTGAGCTTGTTTAAAGTCTCTAGCTTGAATTCCTCTCTGTCAGTTAGGAAAGGTCTGGATCGGAGAGTCGAATCAAAGTTCCTTCCTCCTCATCTGAAATCCCCAAGTAGAGCTTAACTCTTTTTCCGTTGACGGTGAAGTCTCGTCCATCCTTGCTCCATAAAATGATTGCTTCATAAGGTTTCACATCTTTAATCTTGAAAAGGCCTGACCATCTGGACTTAAGCTTCCCAGGGAACAATTTTAATCGGGAATTGTAGAGCAGCACCTGATCCCCAGCTTTGAGCTCTCTCTTAAGGATTTTCTTGTCATGAACAGCTTTAGTCTTTTCCTTGTAGATTTCTAAGCTTTCATAGGCATCAAGACGTAGCTCATCAAGTTCACTCAGCTGAATCAATCTCTTCTCCTGGGCTGTCTTGATGTCAAAGTTGAGAAGTTTGACTGCCCACAAGGCTTTGTATTTAAGCTCCACTGGAAGATGACAAGCTTTTCCATAGAGCAAGTTGAAAGGTGTGGTTCCTATAGGAGTTTTCGATAGATCAAGTCTAATCTAGCATTAGAGACAAGGGATAATCATAGAACGCGAACAATCTAACACTAAACCTTCTAACCTGTTACGCACTCACCCTAGGTCACCCTAATCCATGGATCCTATAGATGACTACTCACTAGCAAACATGATGAATTCAAAAACCATAGATGAATCAGAGTAAATAATTTCTAAGGAATAAGAATAAACAATGAATCAGAATAAGATTAATAAAAAAGGATTCAAGAATCAATCTTCTTCACCAAGAGTAGTCTATGTCTCTCATCAAAAACCAGAATAATCTGAAAAACTAGGTTTAAAGAGTATTTATAGTAGTTTGAAAACAAATCGGGTCAACCCAACAAGCCTGGACTGACCCGTAGAAATCGCAGCTTCAACGACTGTAGCGACCAGGGCTGGTCGCTACGCCTGGTCGCTATGGTCCCCGGGTTTCCCTTGTGGGTCTGTAGCGACCAAGGCTGGTCGCGACGCTTGGTCGTATGGCATCCGCAAATCCCCTGTGGGTCTGTAGCGACCAGGGCTGGTCGGTACGCCTGGTCGCTATGGTCCCCCGATTCTTCATGTGGGTCTGTAGCAACCAAGGCTGGTCACCACGCCTGGTCGCTACACCCTCTTTCGCTCCAAACTCCATTTCATTGGCCTCCATTGCCTCCAAACTCATCAATGAACATCTCCCATACCTGACATAGACAAATGTAATGGAATGCAACCTAAATATGCCTAAATGATATCATATATGTCTGAAATGCACTTAAAGAGATGACCAAAACCATGCAAATATGATCGATATCACTAATACCTTACAAACTTGCAGAAGGAATCCGATTTGATGTATGTCAAGGCCCAAAGAAAGCAAAATATTCAGTATTAGGTTGGAGAGAAGCTTTGGTTCCTTCAAACTTTCTTAGTAAGTGCGATCTAATGGCTCAAAATAAATAAAAGCATCAACAAACCTCCCCCAGACTAAATAACAATGTCCCCAGTTGTATCCCGTCTGGTTCGGTTAAGGAAAAAATAAATCATAAGTAAAGGTAGAGAGAAAGTATAAGTTACCAAACTCCATAAGGAGTGTCGACCGATGGTGAGTAATGACTGTCGACCGATGGTAAACCATCCAAGTCGTCGACCGATGGTGAAGTGTTGAAGTCGACTGATAATGGTGTAGAAATTTTCTAATCCTTCTTTAAAAACCTAAAATAACTAAATAAAAACCATAATTAATAACTAAATAATGAAAAACAGAATTAAAACTTACTACACAGTGGGTTACCTCCCACTCAGCGCTTGGTTATAGTCTTAAGCTCGACGTTTGGACTTCTGGACTAGTTAGGCGGTTCATCAAACCAATGTTGAAAGCAATTATCCACATACTCTATGTTCATCTCAAACCATGCACTGATGAAGTTCCTCACAGCTTCTTCTCCTATAGTACTCTGGTTTTCCATCCTTATCTGAGCAGTCTCCATTGTACTCATCCTTTCGTAGAGTATTTAAATGCATCCCATCAACGTGTTAAGCCTGATATATGTGGGCTCTGACATATCATTGAATGTCTGGTAGATATTATCCCTCATCAAGTTTTGAGAAAGGTAAAATCCATCAAGCTTGTCTTCCTGTAAGTTCTCTGTTACCATCCACTGCCTAAATGCTGTGTAATGACTATCGATCGATGGCCTAGTGTTGTCGTTGGTCGATGCTGAACTAACTTCTCCAATCGATTGTTGTTGTTGAATAATCTAATGAGTGTAGTCCATATTCTGCTTCATCTCTTCCACACAAAGGTTTAACCAGTCAATACTATTGTTGAACCGGTGGTACATGTCATCAAGCCTCTTGAAATAGTCATCCATAATCATCTCCTGGGCTTTGTAAACTCCTTGTACCATGTTGTCAACTTCTTCTCTGCTGTAAGTTGATGTGTCTGGTCTGGCTCTGCGAATTTCTGCTGCATACTCTAGCAAACATATATGAGTATATTCATGCATGTTGGCTCTCTTAAGATTCTCCCTGATGTCTTCCTTAGACACATTGATGATTCTGCCATCCATGGCTCGTGGATTGCCATTCTCATATCTGTAAACTCTATATTCATCTCTCTTCTCCCAACAAAATCTTTTTTACTGTTGTTGGCAAAAGCTCTGGATCCATATTCGATGAGACAGTCGATTGATGGTAGACGTGTCTTATCTATTGATGCTGAATCTTTGGTTTCGTTCAACCGGCTGAAGTCTCTAGACTTCCAGAACTAAAATACATCATGCTCAGCTGCTTCTTCTGGGTAAAGTTCTGTCTAATCTGGATTGGTGTTCTCTGGTGACCTCTTACGGTATTGTTGTCCAATGTAGACAATGTCTTCTGGACTGTCTTCTTCGTTCTGATTTATGGCATGAGTGTCGGTCGATGGTTGATTAAATCGATCGATTTTTGTATGCTGAGACCGTCGACCGATTACTGAAGTTGGGTATCGATCAATTCTGAAGGGTGGGTTCCATGTAGTGTCTGTATGTAGGTGACGTCGACCAATGTCAAAGGTTGGGTATCGATCGATGTTATCTCCGCAGGCTCCTCCTCTTGCTCGTACTTGCAGAAGCATGGTAAACATGGATCCTCACCTAATTCTATCAAAGTAGACTTTTTCTTGAATTTAATAAGTTCATCAAAATTATTTGAATATATTAAGGATATATACATCATATTTGTCTTCATGTCGCTGATTTCTCCGACTATAGCCATGAATTCTCTTCCAAGAAGTAAGGAGGATTTCCAGTCAATCTTGATATCTATCACATGGAATTCTAATGGGACTAAAGCGTTACAAATCTGCACTGGGACATCTCTGGCTATCCTTCCTGAATTTACCTTCGAGTAATCCACAGAAGTGAATGAATCACTAGAAGGCTCCACTTTCAGACTCAGCTTCTCTGCCATAGCTCTAAACATGATGTTGACTGCTAATCCAGTATCGTAGAGGGCATTGGGATACTCGTGGCCTTTGACAAAACATGGAACCACGAACTTTCCAGGGTCATTTTCTTTTTAAGAGTGATCCTATGCTTCAGATTCACTCTGAGGCCATGGAACATGCGCTCTATGTGCCCATCTGTCTACTTGGATTCCATGAAAAACAACCACAATCTATAAGTATAGTATGCTTCATCAAATTGAGTATCTAAAGGAATTTAAAAAACTCTTTTAGCAAACTCATCCATCTCTTTGTCAGTTGCTTTTATGCGCAGATGCTTAGGAATCTTCTGCTTCCTTCTGGAGTGTCTTTATGTTATCATTGGCTCAGGTGTTACTGTTCTGGAGTCTCCATACTCGGATGCTGACAAACAAGTTTGCATCCAGACGTGGTAGACGAACTGGTTTTGCTGTTGAAGACCGTCGACCAATGTTGTCGTCTCGACATTGATCGATGTTCAAAGACTCACACGAAGCTACATACTCTAAGGGTTCCTTCGATTGATGCTCAGAAATGGGTGTCGAACGACACCGATACGAACTAACGAAATACATAGCACTTTGTACTCGGAAATCTCCCTCTTGGAGCTATTGTCTCTTCACCTCTTACCAAAAATCATCACCTATCAATGCACTGACGTGGTGTTTCTGACCAGCTTCTCCCTTCTCCTTAATCAGGGTCTCATGTCTATGAATGGCCTCACTTGTTTGGACCACTTGATTCTCCAACTCCTTGACATGAGTGTTGAGAGTTTCAAACTTTGTGTTGAGGTTGATGTACAAAGCATCTATGTTTCCATTGAAATTCACAGTCATCTACTGCTTCTTCTGCAATACTCTGTCAACCATAAATTCTAACTTGCTCTCCTCAGTATCTAGAGGTGGGCTCTGATAAGAAGATCCAAATGTCTTGTTGTTGTTGTTGGGCCTTTGTTGTTGTGAACTCTTGTTGTAGTTCATCAATATTATTATCATTTTACATATTATTGATACCTAAAATTTAATTTATAGGTTTTCTACATCAGTTATCCTTAGGGTACATACAAAGACGATCTTGGATAACTGTAAAGTCAATCAACCCAAGAGGACGAGTACATGAAAGTTCTGATAATGACCCATTACAACCAAAATTTGGCAGCAATATAAGTCCAGTTGAAGATTTAGCAAATTTTGAATTCATTGTCGATTTTACTGAGTTTGGATATGCTGTTGTTGTGCACTCCGAGCCAGAGGCTGAGGTTGGAGAGCACTCCGAGCCAGAGGCTGAGGTTGGAGAGTTTGACAAAATTCTGAAGATTCTACAGATTCTCAGTAGTTTTTTTGTAATCATATACGTATCTTTCATAAGTTATTGAAGTTTTTTTATATATTTTGAACCAAAATTATTGTAGTTCTTTTTTTATAAGTTATTGGGGTTCTTTTTATAAGTTGCTGGAATATACATTTTAAAAATAAATATCATCATATTATAATTTCACTAAATTAAGAAAAATCATCTTAAAAGAAAAAACGTCGGAACTCCTTAGGAAAATTCTGACAAAATTTCCATGAAAGTAATATATTTGGGATCTCGGTTAGAGGTTTAATTTCCTTCAAAAAACGATCAGAATATTTCAACAAAAGTTCCGACAAATTTGATGCTTTTGTCAGACTTTTGTCAGAACATTCCGATGGTTTTCCGACATACATTTGTTTTTGATATGAAATAATCAATATAAATATAAAAAACGGACACTGAAAATGTTCAAATAAGACATATTAAGTGTGTAATAGGATAATAATTCACAACCGTTCAAGTTTTCCAACTAAAAAAGTTCTTTACGTATATATATATATATATATATATATATATATATATATATATAATATATTCGTAACATCTTATATTCACACTTAAATACTTAAACAAACATATTGCGGCAATCTAATATTACAATATTGATTTTGTGTAATATAAATTTCTATAGACATTTTTATAGTTCGACCCTCTGAGAAAGATTCGTGTATTATCATCATATTAATGTTTTGAAACCCCATATGTAATTTTTTTGGAAATTCATCGCCAATATTTCGACGAAATACAAAAAATATCTCGACCAATTAAAACATGCTAAGAATATGCTATATACGTCGGAATTCCGTCAGAATATACCGGCAGTTTTTTGACGAATATAGCATATTCTCTGCCTCGTAACTTGAACATTCACTTTTCCTAAGGACTCCGACGGATTTTCGATGAAAATGAAAGGATTCGTCAAAAATCGATCAGAAATTTTCACTTACCCAGGAAAAGGAACTGCCAAATAAATTCCACAAACCGCCATAATCCATAACCGAAAGACTTCCGACGACTACTAGTCTGTTTTTTTCGTAATACAAAAGCGGATCCTTCTTCTTCTTCCTCATTTTCATCTCTCTCTCTACAATCTCCCCGACTCTCTCCGATTCTCTCTTTAATTCGGCAAATCTCAACCCCAACATCTTCCACAATCTCCCAAATCTCTTCCAAAATCATGTAGGTCATCAATACCCTCTTTTATGTTAATTTATTTAGGTTTGGATGTTAGATTTGTGGATATTAGGTTTTCAATGTAAAGATTTTGGATAGGATGAAAGTTTTAGAAATTATATGTTAGATTTTGTTTAGATTGTGGTTTATATTCTTTTAGCAATTATATGTTATAGTTTATGAAATTTATAAAATTTAACATATTTTATAAAATATTTTTGGTTTTTTAAAACTTTTAACAAATATTTTTATATTTTTAAAAACGTTTATCAAATATTTTTATATATACTATATAAAAGTAAATCATTTTTATTAGATATATTTACTATAAAACATTTTTTTTAAATATAAATGATATACTTTTTATATACAATTTTTTCTCTATATGATCATTTAAAAATTAACAATTTAATAATTATTTTATTTTTTTAGCATATAATCATTTTATTTTTCATTATTATTTTTTGTATTTATATATATAAACAATTTCAAGATCTTTTATCTAAAAAAAAATATTTTCTTTCTTAGGTCTGAGGATTCTGCTAGGTTACACCGTTCCTTACCATGGGGCTGAATTGCTTCAGCGAGTAGTTGTCGTGCATCGGGATTATCGCATGACCAAAATTCAGTTCCGATTGTTCCTACTCCAGCTCCAGCTTCTCAACATGATCCGAGTACCATGTTGGTTGAACAACTGGTTCAACAACCCGTTTCAGAGCATCTCCGGATGCTCCATTCCCAACCATTAGGACACACTACTTGGTTTATTTTTTTCATTATATTTTTTAATATAATCTTTTTTTCAAGGTTCAACAAATCAAGCAATAGTATTAGCAGAAGCATTAACAAGATGTTGTTTTCCATGCTCCACAATGGATATCCGACCTACAGTGTGGTCCCATCCGACGAACGCGAGTTTTGTCCGTCAGTTTACGGTAATTCTAAAAAAATATATTTTTTTTTGTTTTAATTTTATATTATATATCTACTAATTATGTATTTTTCAGCAATAGTTCAACTGGGATTTTGAGCTCACGACAACTGTCCGTCAGAAATTCCATGAAAAGGCCATGAAGTCTTATGAGAAGCAGATCTATGAGTGGAAGCAGCAATGACTCAAGGGCAAGAGACCAAAAGTTATTAACAAGACGGTTTGGCAAGAGTTGCTGGTGCATTGAGTGCAGCAGACGGGTATAGAAAAATCTCTCAAAAACTCAGCCAACCGCAAGAGCGAACGTGGTGGGAAAGGTGCTTTTATCTACAACCTTGGTGCGTACAGTATGTCCTCTAAGAAGGATAAACTTGTAAGTTCTATATATATACTTCTTAAAAATAATTTTTAATATTTATTGATTAGTTTATGTTTAGTTTGAAGCAAATGACGATAATCCTGTTGGTTATCTCGAAGTCATTAAGGGGGGTACAATAATAAGAAGACGGGCGAAGTTCATGATCTCATTATAAGAGAGGTCATAGAGTTGGTGGAATCCCATAGAGAAACATTTTTAGCTTCTCAGCCTATCTCTGATGATGACTCCTTGGCAGCTTCTACCAACTTGTCCCGAGTTCGAATAATCCAAATGGTAGAAGAGTTAATTTTTATATTATAGTTTTCATTTCATTACTATTTTAATTTTATTAATATTTTATTTAAGTTAGTGTAATTTTATAGGCGGTTCCAAATAAGAAAGATCTTTTGGTCAGGTTGGCTCGTTGTGCCTCTTCTTGTCCTTCTTCACCAACCTCGTATGCTTATCCCATGATAATAGAGCTTCTCTAGAACAAGAATGACTGGATTGTAGCGTTGGAGACGCAAAATGCTACAATTCTTGCTCAAATGGAGCAACATAATGCTGAAATGGCAGAAAAGCATAAGTGGCGGAGACTAGGAAGATTTACCAGGAGATTGAACCCATAATGAATACAAAACGACCGCCAAATTAAAGAACAGAGATGTGGGAACCGAAATTCTCAATGTCGATTTTGCATTTGGAGAAAGTGTAGATTTACGCCTTCCATAAGGATCCGGGACTCTTCGAAGCCAATGACAAGTGACAAGTGATATTTGAAAAGGACAAGGAAAGCAATAACGAAATTGGGAGCTAGAGATTAATACTCTTATATCTGAATTCGAGTAAGAGTGTTGCGATATTAGAAGATATTGTAAAAGTCACTGCAACAAGATCTATGTGTGAGCTCTCTAGTTCTAACCACATAAACCCTAAACCTAGTTGAGTCGCAACTCGACAACTAAAACAAAAATAAGCCTAAAATTCTCAGTGCTGAGTTTCTTTGGGAAATTTTCTATATGTTTTCTTCTCTGCCTAGGATCCTTTTATATATGTCTCCAAGGTCAGCCATCTTTCCTTTTCTGTCTTGATTTGAGTTTATCTTTTTCTGGAGATTTTTCCTTATCTTCTCGAAGTTCATGTTTTAACTTGAAAACTTTACATTTATCCGCCTTTTCCACTTTTTAATCTAAGGCAAGTAAACCGTCATTGTAATTCTGGCTGGTTCTCCTTTTAACTCATATAGGCTTTCATTGTTTTGTAGGTCGTTTCAGACCATGCGACTTTACGCATTTTTATGATTTTTCTTCCGCTTTCCGATTTTTTTGTGTTGTCGGTCTTATGAAAAGATCAAAATCAATTCATTTTGTCGAAAACACAATGGTGTTAATTTAACCATCGTGAACTTGACTTTTGACTAAAATTTTATGAGAAAACAACGTCTTAATTTTTTTACGTAAAATCTCAATGAAAACTTTGATTGCGGCAAAGCAAAGGGTATTTTGAACAAGACTCAATCGAGAACATGATGACCAGTGAACATGGCAATGAGGAGGCTTCATCGGTGATGCATAGACACAATGAAGGGAAAGTGAGAGTCCATGGGCGATGAAGACTCGAGAAGAGGATATTTATAAAATGAAGACTCAAGGAGAAGGTGACATGGGCAATGTTGGTGGGCAATGAAGGCATGAGGAAGCTTTTGATGGGAGATGTGGACTAAGAAGAGGCTTGATGGGCGATGTTGACTGAGTAGAAGTTTCTTGGGCTATGAAAAACTAGGAGAAATAGAGAAATTGACCTCACAAACCAAAAAGAAGCTTCATTGGTGATGCTGAAGAAGGAAGTGGAGAGAAGTGGACCCACAGTCAAGAGGGAGGCTTTCATGGGGGATGCAAAACACAGATCAAGAATAAGCTTCATGGGAGATGCTGAAGAAGAAGAGGAAGGAGGTGGATCGCCAAGCGATAAAGTCCTTCTATTGTTCCTTTATTTTCTCCCTTGATTGTTTTGTATACTTTTGAAACTGTTTTGTTTTTTTACGTAACTTTTCCTAAAAGATTTTGCGGAAAATTGTCTCTCAGATTTTCCTACGATGTGGATCCTAAAACCCACACTAGACATTTGATATTGTTTGTATAAAAAAGAATAGTGAAGAAATAACATGGACGCAAACTCCTCAGAACAACATCAATGCAATCAAGTCTGAATCAACAAAAAAATGGAATATATTCGTATGCCTAATAACATTGAGATTTCGAGAGAGACAAGAATCATGACTGAAAAATCCCCATACTGGCTGATTTTTTTAATCATTATTTCACAAAATGATTACATGACATGGAGATGAAACAATCATTCTCTTGGTCGTTGCTCTTGCTTAGCCCGAGCTTCTTGTTCACATGATGAAAATCTGTGTATAATGAAGTCGTTAATATCCTCCTCCTTCCTTGTGATTGCCTCATTCGTCACTTTTATAACAATAGGTTCACCCATTAATGTTTTTGCGCGTCCTCCTTAAGTTGAGCGCCTCCTCTTTTCTAGGGATGTGAATTTAAGAGTATATTTGACTATTGAATTAGTTAAAATCTTTGAATGGTCTAATCGTTAAATCGTTTCTATTGAATCAAAACATGGTAAACCACCAACAACCTGGATCTTATGTCGGGATGGTTTTGGTGACGAATCCGGTACCAACATCCAGGTTTCCGATGTTTTCTGGGAATTTCAAAAAAAGTGACGCACTTCTATCTAGGAGTATTCAATTTTGACAGTTTTCTTTTTTTTAAGGAGATAACCAAGTTTCCGTCCGTTTCTATTACCTCTTATTTCGTGTTCTTCTTTCCTTCGCTAAAATTATTTTCAGCTTTCATGTGGATCAAAGAAAAGTTTGGTGAAGTGGAATTCAAGAAAATTCTTACCTCTCTCTCTCTCTCTCTCTCTCTCCCTCTCTCTCCCCCTCTCCCTCTCCCTCCCCCTCTCCCCTCTCCCTCTCCCTCCCCCTCCCCCTCCCCCTCCCCCTCCCCCCTCCCCCTCTCCCTCTCCCTCTCCCTCTCCCTCTCCCTCTCCCTCTCCCTCTCCCTCTCCCTCTCCCTCTCCCTCTCCCTCTCCCTCTCCCTCTCCCTCTCCCTCTCCCTCTCCCTCTCCCTCTCCCTCTCCTCTCCCTCTCCCTCTCCCTCTCCCTCTCACTCTCTCTCTCTCTGACTTGGTGAGCATGAACAATAATCCTATAAAGTGAACCTTCGGGTTATTATTTATCACATAACTTAGAAACGAGTCTAGAGATAAGTCATAACTTAAGCAAGCCTTTGGAGAGAGGAGTTCGAGAAGGAGGATCGAACGAGGAGGAGGAAAGGAGTGTTCGCCGGAAAACGCTAGAAAGACCAGAGTCTTCGAATCTTTGAGATTCAAACTAAACAAGGATGTGATCCGTGTCAACTCGATAGCATAGTTATTAGTGAATTATATCTGGTTATGCTATGATGTATGAATGCATGGTGCGTTTTATGGAAAGTTTGATCTTCATTCTTTGAAGAGTGCTTTGGGAATTGAAGAACGTTTTTCGTGTTCTTAGGATATGACATGCTAGATTGTGTGAATTGATGGTAAAATGAATGGAAAAATTTGTATGAAAACATAAGATTTGATCTAAAATGAATGGCATGTTAAAGAGGAAATCAGTTAAGTTGAGAAGTAAATAAGAAAACTATGAGATTAAGAAAATGTTAAGAAATAAGGAAAGTATGCTTTGGCTTCGGGCCGTAAAAAATGATATGATTGTTTTTTTGCTTTGGGCCATATGTTGGCTTCAACCGTTATGGACCTTCGGGTTGCAGGTTGGCTACATGTCGTAATGTACTGATGGGTCACATTTTTGTCTACTACCGCTTATTTGGCTACGACGACAGGCTTAGCTACGGCCTCATGTTGGCTACGGCCGCATGTTTGGCTACTGCCCTATATTTGGCTACAACCGCAAGTATGGCTACATCCGCATGTTGATAGACCTTCCGGTCAAAATGTTAGAATTTACTAAAGTAAAGAAAGGATAAAACCAGATGTTAGGTTGTTAGTTTCAATGAAAACTGATAAGTAATATGAAATTAGCTAAGTAAACTGATGTAAACGAATTGCCAGGTTAATAGAATGAGATTGCTAGGTGGATAGAATGGGATTACTAGGTTTTTAGAATGGAATGTGGAATTTGATTGCTTGATTACTGAGTTGCATGTGGGAGGTTTTGAGCGTCCTCTCTGAGTAATTTTGTATACTTCTGCCTCCTTTTGCGATGCAATTAAGGTTGATTGTGTGGACTGCAAGTGTAAGACTATAAACACCATCGGGAAAGGGGTATTTTGAACTTGGGTATGTTTGGGTGTTTTAAAAAGATATTCTTCTTGTACACAAAAGTTGTTCAATATTTAGTCTTGTTTTTCATTTAATAAAGTGACAGTGATTTTCATTTCATTGTTAAAGTTTGACTTTATTTTTACTTAGGATGTTTAACGTGTTTTTCAAATATTTTCGGTTGGGGTGTTTCAGTTTGGTATCAAAGAGAGGTAGGCCAATCAATTCTGTTGTGGCTGGCCGCGTTTTGAAAATGGGATTTGTGGGTAAGGGTAGAAAGGAATCGATGGTCTATGTCTTGCACGAAGGATGTGTTGTGTGTTGTTGCTAAGGTATATTTGGTTGTGTTTATGATTGGATTGTTTAGCAAATGGCTAAGTGAAATTTTGTTCAAGGGTTTGTAAGAAGTTTGTGAAAACTAATTTAAGTCTTTTTAAGATGGAAAACTATCGAGTATGAGGTGTCTCGAAGGGTATGCGATGAAAAAAATCAGGTTTTGCCAGTAACTGGAGGAAATATGCTTAAACTTGTGCGCGATAGATCTAGATATGTTTACTATGGTGAAGGAGTGAAATCGATCATAGAAGGATATAAAGAAACATTAAACATTGAATGCTGGTTGACTACTTTGCAAACTGAGACATTCAAAATGTTAAGTTTAATATAGCCAAAAAATACCGAAGTTAATGTCTTAAGGAATTAAGTGTTGGGCGTTTTTGTGGTAGTGTGGTACTTGTTGAAAGAAGCATTGCATAAATGGAAGTGAAAGAAGGATATGTGTGTGGTTAGGGTTCTAAGAGTAACGTGACACCAAAGGAACACAAGTTGGATGTAAGGATGAAGTCAATCCGATTGTTAATGGCGGGGTGGTGAAACCCTTACTTTATTTTACTACGGGTGTCGTATTCCTTGTGTGTCAAGAAATCAATTAGAATTGGACTTATATATTAAAAAAGATTTAAGATAGTGATCAGATCGGATCATGCAACAGACGGTTAGATTCTTAAGTCGCATGTCTATTATCGAGATATTACAATGATAGTTGAGAGCATGGACATGTTGGGTAAAAAGTACGTAGGAATTCTCAGATTGTACTTGTTGGCGCATTACCAAGCTAACATAGTTTGTAAGAAAAGGTGAATTAGGATTGAGCTGGAAAGGAAAGCTAGTATTTCGGGGAATGAGGAAAGAGTTTGAGATTTCAGTAGCATCAAAAATAAAAACGAAGTAGATGGTCAAGAATGATTACGAAGAATTCTTAGGACCACCGCAAATTTAAAGTTGAGCAAGGAGCGTAGGTGATTGGAACTTCAATTTTGATAGAATGGCTACGAAAAGTGAAAAGTTTTCATGGAAGTTAAGCAAGTGCATTTTTAGAAATGTGTGAATTGGGTTTTGAGGCTATGTGGTGTCTGAAGAAAGAGTTGGGCATGTCAAACAAAGGTCTCGATTACTGCGGTTGGCCGTGGATGAAAAATCCAATAAAGATCAGAAACTTCGTCAGATTATTGGGTAAGAATCAGCAGTTTGTAAAAGAAGCTTCAAGTTTGTTGAACCATTGACTGGTTTTACCAAAAGGATGTAGAGTATGGTGAGAAACACCATGTAAGGAAAGTTTTTTTTGTTCAGAAAGAGCGGCGAACGAGTATGTCGGTGATAGTACTACCCATGTAGGAGTTATTATGCATTGTCTCATCTAAGATCGGACTTATGTGTTTCAAGTTGTTAAAGGAATGTGATATCACCTATTCGTCATGTTGGTTGACCGAGTAGAATGGTTGAATGCGATGTTGAGAACGTTGTGAATGGATGTCTTGACATATGACTTGAATGCACGGAGGGAGGAAACAGTTGATCGGGTTAACTTACTGACTCAGACGGAAGTGGCGCAGCGAAAGCACGGTAGAAGTAAAAGAAAAGGATGATTTCATTTGATGATGGCAGTGCTAGTGATTTCCTAAAAGTTTGCGTTCATATCATTATTAAAAAATTGTTCAATGTTCACATATCGTAAGATATTTTGGTATATTTTCTGGTCAACCGGATATGAACCTAAGAAAAATAGAGAGGATGGATATGGTCATGGACTATGATTTGGAGATAACCCACCACTTGAGGAAGTTTAATTTAGTAGTAGATGTGATTAATCGCTGGAAGGCAAGTGTCTTAGTATAGAAGGAAGCATAATGGTTTATTGTAATGCTTGAAATGTTGCGAGCCAATGTGTTTTTATTTGAAGTAGTTGCTATGGATGAGGAAGTGGTTGATTAAGATGACTTGTGGTTTCAGATCCTACTGGCTCAAAGGAGAGAATGTTTTGTTGCTTAGGAAGAGTGGTGATGGTGTTTTGGGATTTTGGAAAACCAATAATGAAACAATCATTTTAAGTGGATGTGTATGTGACCCAAGAAATAAGGAGCTCAGAGATAAGGCGATGGAGGAACTAGATCAGTCTTAGTTCAACATACGTCCAGAGGCGATGAAAATTCACCATATTCTTAAACGGTACTACTATTGATTGATGACGCAAGAATGTTTCGATCTTGTGTTTTGGATCGATGATAAAATTGGAAGAAGTATTTGTTATTGGCGAACTTTCTTACACAAAAAGTTATAACTCGATAACTACAATTCCATCTTGGACCGGTATGCTGAAGCAAAGTGGAAGAGAAACAAAAATCCGTAGCCGAAAGTGATTAGATGAAATGGAATAGAGGAAATTCAAGATCAACAAAGGGGTATGTAGGTAAAAAGATAAAGGAACTATATTCCAAGTTGGTAGAGATGATATATCAAAATAACTTCATTTTCAATAGTATGAACATGGATGCAAGGATTGATAATCTGCAATGAAGGAACATAGAGCAAGATACTATCTTTGGGTCAACGTAATGAATTATCGTCTAGACTTCTCCATGGAGTTTCATTTGCCCATGAGGTTTCACATATGTTCCCATGAATGTAATGGTAAAGGACTTGGTAATGATCTCTCCACTATTGTGTAACGACATAAGGTCAGAAATTGTCAGGCTGCTAGATAAGAAAGTACCAAGAAAAGATATTCTTTAGTCGAAGAGTAGTGTACAGAAAAAATCAGTTTCAGAAAGCAATAAAAATGCATACAAGAAAGATATGTGTAACATGTGTAGAATTTTTTCAGCCGCTAGATGTTCATTAGTCGGTTGACATGAATTTGAGGAGGAATTTCTGTGTGGGGGAGTTGTAATGACCCGCTCCCAGAGTATTTTTATTTCGAAGAAAATAGCTCGTGATAGATTTTATTCTTCGAATAGTTTATTTTTCTAAGCGTAGGAACACTTGTATTCATGAGGGCTCAGATTATTAAGATGGATTTTGCTAAGTATTTGATGCTCAGTGAAAACTTGGATCAAGCATTGATGGTGATCTTTGACCGAGACAAATAAAAAAATTGGCATTAATTATCCGGCTTGGTGAGCAAGTCCAAAATCCTATAAAAAGTAACCTTGGGTTCTCATTTCCCACACAACTCAAAAACGAGTCTAGAGAGAATTCAGAGCTTAAACGAGCTTTTGGAGAGAGGATTTCAAGAAGGAGGATCAAACGAGGAGGAGAAAAGGAGTGTTCGCTGGAAAACGCTAGAAATATCAGAGACTTCTAATCCTTGAGATTCAACTAAGGTGAGGATGTGATTTGTGGTAACTCAATAGCATAGTTATTAGCAAATTATATCTAGATATTCTAAGATGTATGAATGAATGGTGTGTTTTCTGGAAAGTTCGTTCTTCGAAGTGATCTTCGGGGATTGAAGAACATTCTTCGTGTTCTTAGGATATGGCATGCTAATTGTGTGAATTGATGGTAAAATGAATGGAAATTTTTTGTATGAAAACATAGGATTTGATCTAAAACAAATGGCAAGTTAAAAGAATTTTTTTAAGGAAGTCGGTTAAGTTAAGAAGTAAATAAGGAAACTACGAGATTAAGAAAATGTTAGGAAATAAGGAAAGTATGTTTTGGCTTCAGACCGTAAAATATGATATGATCGTTTTTGGCTTCGGGCCCTATGTTGGCTTCGGCTGTTATGTACCTTCGGATCGCAGGTTGAGTACGAGCCGTAATGGACCGAGGGGTCACACGTTTGAGTATGGTCACAGGTTTACCTACGGTCACAGGTTTGGTTATGGCCTCAGGGCGCATGTTTGGCTACAGCCACAGATTTAGCTACAATTGCACGTTTGGTTACGGCCGCATGCTGATGGACTTTCGGATTAGAATGTTAGGAATTACTAAAGTAAATGAATTATAGAACCGGATGTTAGCTTGTTAGTTTCGAATGAAAATGAATAAGTCACAGTAAAATAGCTAAGTAAGAACTGATGAAAAAGAATTGATAGGTTAATAGAATGAGATTTCTACGTGGATAGAATGGGATCGCTAGGTTGTTAGAATTGAATGTGGAATTTGATTGCCTGATTATTGAGTTTCATGTGGGCGGTTTTGAGCGTCTTCTCTAAGTAATTTGGTAGACTCATGCCTTCTTTTGTGATGCAGGTATGGTTGATTGTGTGGACCGGAGTGCAACACTAAAAAGACCATCGGAAAAGGGTATTTTGAACTTTGGTAATGTTTGGGAGTTTTATAAAGATATTCTTCTTGTAAAAAAAAGATGTTCAGTATTTAGTCATTAAATAAAGTGGCAGTGTTTCTTCGTTTCGTTGTTAAAGTTTGACCTGATTTTTACTTAATTTTTTTAACGTGTTTTCAAATATTTTTGGGTGGGTTGTTTCAGTGTTCTCCTAAATCCTCTCTACTAGGCTTAAAAGTTTCAATCCTTATAATTAATTGTGAATGTATTTCATCTATGTGAACTAAGTATGCTTCGTTTGTGCTTGTTTTTCTCATTAAATTGTTTACATAAACATTAGATAGGAATTTAGAGGATTCAATTGCTGTTGATTTTTTTTATGTTAAGAAATTGTTATATATATATATATATATATATATTGTGTGTGAGACTGCGGGAGTACAAGCAGGAGTTCTATACTACGTATATTTAGTTGCAGGGTGTACATGCAGGAAATATGTACCACGCTTAGATCGTTTATGTAGTGGCTTGCGGGGGTGACTAGACGTATGTGCTAGCGAACAAATAGAATGGACTTGCGAGGATACATGGAGGCCTTCTATACACATATGAGCTGCGGGAGTACATGCACGACTTTTGTACTAGGTGGTAATGTATATGAGGAGAATGCAGGAGTGCATGTACTACATATACTTATTATATACATAATTCTATATTTATATATCCTTATGAAGAGAATGAAGGGTGTATAATTGAGTTTATGTACTATCAATGCATTGATTGTTATGTGTGGTTCATTAAGTGTTGTATTTGCTCATATTAGGTCTACCATATCAGGTCACCGGTGTTATTTCAGAATTGGACTAGGAGATTTAACATTTCATATTTCATTGAATGATTCTCATGTTACTCACCTATTTTTTCTCCTTTGCAGATGATCATGACGAGTAATAGGATATTTTAACGGTTTTTGTCTTGGGATTGTTGCGATTTATTTCTGTTTTGCTTCCGATTTATTCAATTTATTTTTATAATTCAGTTTAAACTCGTATTTCTTTTGAATTTATCTTACTAAAAGTTTTAATATTTTGTACGGTTTTTAATACATCATGTTGGAGATCCAAACAAGTGAAGACCATTATACAGTTGGGAAAACATCCCTAAGTTTGTTGCAAACTTAACCAGTGGAATATTTGTTGCTAACCATGCCATCAAGTTCCCATTCAAAGTTATCTTATGCATCTGTGAGAGTTATGGTGGTTAGATGAATTTAAAGGCTTACTTGACTTTCAGTTCTGGCTGGTGGAAGGCGGTAGTTTCCATTATTCAAAATCTATCACAAAGGAAGGCTGTTCGCTGACCAAAAGGCAACCATTCATCTGTCCAAAAGCAACAACTCTAACCATTCTCCACCCAAAAAAAGATGATATGCCATTTATAAATATCATATAAATATTATATAATATCAAGTTAATTGTGATATGATATCAAACTAATTTTGAAATACATACAGAATTTTATTTATGTAGATTTGTATTTTTGGTCAATCTTTCGAAATGCGCTAATAAATCATATATTTATCATTCAATTAAGGCAGAATTGCCAAATGTGACTCAAAACTTGGAGTCAAACCCAAAAGAATACCCAAACTTGGGCCAAAGGCAAAAGTAACTTAAAAGGCTATTGAAATTACAATTATCCCCTTGTGAACAAACAAAAAAACGGAATTTTTTTTACGTTTCTAACCCTCGCAAGTCGTCTGTTCAGACGACTTAAAAATAAGTCGTCCAGACGACTTAACTTAAAGTCGTCTGGACAGTTATTCTTAGACGTAATTTAAAAATTTTGTAAAAAATATTTTGATAAGTGAAAAATGGGAATTATGTAATTAACATATGTCTTAAGAGATATAAATTAAGATATAACAAATTTCAATTGTTTTCAGCATAGATGAGTGAAAGTAGTGAGTCATGATATTCTTTAATTTATGTTTCATCAACATATGTTGTAGTATTGTATGTGTTCTTAGGGTTAAATTTTGGAAAGCATTAAAACCGTTTTTGAAAAATTTAAAAATTACCTAAGCGTGTTCATTTCTGTGTATAGTAAACAGTATTGAAGTATAATTTGATTTATATCGTGGTTAGTTAGTTAATTTAGTCATTTTAGTTTAAGGTTTCATTTTAGGGTCTAGGATGACTTAACATTTAGTCGTCTGTGAACGGACAACTAAATATTAAGTCGTCTGATGTACATTATCCGCCAGACGACTTATTTGTAAGTCGTCTAAACCGGACCAAACCTTAAATTTTTCCACTGTACTTTTAAAGCTAACCGGATTATTTACCCAATATATAAGGTGATTTTTTTTCTGTGTTAATTTTTCGCAAAAACCCTAACAGTTCTCTCTCAAAGGCGATATCAAAGGCGATTTCGAGTTCCCACTATTTCCAAACAAACCATCGTTCTCAACGTCGGCTATCTATCTCACTTCATTCTCACCGTTCTCACCGCCGCTTCCTCTAAACAGGTAGTATAAGCCGCTTCTTCTAAACCCTAGCGCCGCCGCTTCCTTTGTTGTTTAGTTAGGTTGGATGTTGTTTTCCTCTCATTTTACGGTTACGATTTGTGATTTCAAGCAATTTGTGGATATTTTCATTTCAAATTAGGGTTTCAAAGATTGGGGCTTTCAATCGATTTGTGGTCTAGTTAGGTTGGATGTTGTTCTCCTCTCATTCGTCTGGTCAGCTTTCAAATGTTCTACTGGAAGTCTTGGTAGACTTATAATTAAGTCGTCTGGAGAGTCTTCCAGGTGGACGACCCAGACGACTTAATCTAAGTCTTTCAGGTGGACGACCCAGACGACTTAGAATTAAAATGTTTCCAATTCGTTTCTTGTTTGCAGATGGCGAATCAGCATGAACCTCACTTCTTGAAGCCTCTGCTTCATTGTTTCGACTGTGGCGTGGTATACACACGCTCTCTATTTCTCCTCTATTTATTTCCTTTGCTTATCTTCTCCTTTGTTGACTTGTAGACAATACCACTTGCCTTCTACTCAAAACACATACAAGGCAAGCGAACGAAGAAAAATGGACACTACGATCGGACGCTTCACACCAAACTTGGGAAGTTATACAAGAAGGAAGAAGACTCACCGATGGTTGGGAAGACTTCGCCCAAACACACTCCCTTTGCATCGGTGACATTCTCGTGTTCAAAAAGGAAGGAGACATGGTATTTCATGTGACTCCTTTCGGTCGTAGTGGTACTGAGATTCAGTATACACCTCCTCAAGGGGATGATGCTGCGGATTGTGCCTCAACTTCCTCGCCTCTTCCTAAATGATGGATGTTTGTCTTGCTATTGTCTTATTGTAATCTGCTTCTAGCGGACTTGTAATGGATGACTTCTATGTTGTTGTCCCCTTGTTTCAAAATGTTTTTAAACCTATGACTTGTAATGGATGATCAACTTTTATAACTACAACTCCTTTTTCCTCTATGTACAAATCATGGTAACACCATTGTGGATGGTCTTAGTAGACGACTAATAATTAAGTCGTCTGGAAAGTCACCCAGCCGGAAGATTTGTCAGACGACTTAATTTATTAGTCGTCTAAGAAGTCTAAACACAAATTCTAACACAAATTTAAAAATTACCTAAGCGTGTTCATTTCTGTGTATAGTAACAGTATTGAAGTATAATTGATTTATAACGTGGTTAGCTAGTTAATTTAGTCATTTTAGGGTCTGGAAGACTTAATATTTAGTCGTCTGTAAACGGACGACTAAATATTAAGTCGTCTGATGTACATTATCCGCCAGACGAACTTATTTGTAAGTCGTCTAAACCGACCAAACCTTAAATTTTACCACTGTACTTTTAAAGCTAACGGATTATTTACCCGATATATAAGGTGATTTTTTTTTTGTTAATTTTTCGTAAAAAACCCTAACAGTTCTCTCCTCAAAGGCGATATCAAAGGCGATTTAAATTCCACTATTTCCGAACAAAACCATTGTTCTCAACGTCGGCTATCTATCTCACTTCATTCTCACCGTTCTCACTGTTCTCAGCTGCTTATCTAACACTAGCGCGGCGTTCTTTGAAAACCGATTTGCAGACGGTGTCTAAATTAGCACCGCCGTTCGTCCAAACAAACTGTCGCTTCCTCTAAACACTCATTAAATCGTAACATAAATGTGTCTCTTAAATTTAATTCTAACCGTTGACGTTATTTTTTCATATAACGCTGACGAGTACTCCTTTCTGTGTGTAGGCCGTTTCTGCGACATCTCCTGTTTTCCGGTTTTCTACTGAAGACTTGTATTTAGTCGTCTGTCTCCCGGACCACGCTTTACGTATGAGGAAAGCATTCTCGTTCTCAATATGTTGTGACACGATAGGATATATATTCTCTAAGTATCCTGCATACAAATAATTCTTTGAGTACACTGGACATACAAGTGTGGAGATATGCAAAACCAACATGTGTTCCAGCAGCTATAGCATGAGAGCAAGGTATTTTCTCCACTGCATAGACACCACAATCACACTTTGCATGTTCCAAATCAACCACACAGTCCATTTTGCCACCTTTCACAAAGAATCGCCATCCATCAATTGGTTGGACCGTCATCGTATCCTGCTATCTCTGTTCGAACAACAAGCAAGTATTCAACACCCCGGCTATGTTGAGTTGGGAGACTCAAAGCATCTTGTCTCCTTTTCCAATACCATTTTCCTAACTTCTCCCTTATGAACTCCAGCAGGAACGGAATCGGAAATCCTCTTGCTCGCTTCAGTGCGGAATTAATAGATTCAGCGATGTTGCTTGTTTTTATGTTGTACATGTTTCCCTTACAATAAACCCTTGACCATAGGCTGGCGTCGGCATTCTCCAAATACGTTGCAAGTTCCGGGTTTGCACTCCGTATCTCAGCCATGTACCGGTCAAAATCGTAAACCGTGTGAGCATAAGCAGCCCCTTTCACCAAGTACAAGAGATGTTTCCCTTTAAACTTTTTGACAATGTTATCTTGAAGGTGATAATAACATATTCCTCGGGTTGCCCAAGGAAACACCTTATCACACGCACTTTTAATGGCCGCGTGCCGGTCGGAGACTATCACCAGAGGCTTGTCATGAGATATACAACTAGCCAATTTTGTGAAAAACCATTCCCAAGAAGGATCATCTTCAGCATCCACGATCCCAAAAGCCAATGGGAATATCTGAAAATTCCCATCTTGTGCGGCTGCAACTAACATAACACCTCCATACTTTCCACTTAGGTGAGTTCCATCCACCACAATGACTCTTCTCTGATACTTAAAACCTTTGATAGAAGCTCCAAAAGAGAGAAATAGATACTTAAATCTTTTCATAGAATCAAGTTCTATAGCCGTGATAGAATCAGGATTTGCAATGGAGATTTGCTCGAGATATGATGGCAGACGCGAATACCCTTCTTCTGCTGATCCTCTCACCAATGTTTGTGCATATAACAGTGCTCTGTATGAAGTGGTGTAATCAAGCGCCATGCCAAACATGTTCCTCATTGCATCAGTGATATGCTGCGGAGTTATCCCATCAATGATTCCAACACGATCAATGAAAAGACTACCAACATACTTCGGAGTACAGTGTCTCCGCTGAGCGATTCGGTCTCCCACTGAGCATAAATGTTTTTCCACATACTTTGTTACCCAAAACGTGTTTGTCCCATGTTTCACACTCGCTCTGATCTTCCATCCACAAGCCGCTAACCCGACATGTTGCCACAAGGAGAGTTTTCGTTGATTTGTATATTCTGAAAGAAAACCTACCCCTCACTGCTGCCAACCGCAGCTCTGAAAGCAGTGCATCCTTGCTAACAAAACTCTGGTTGACATAGATACTGGTACCATCCGATTTTCCTCCTTCAATAGCATTTGTCTTACCATATGTCTTTTCGATTTCTTCAAAACAAATATTATCATCATCTTCCTCGTCCTCATCTTGAACCTTTCCATAAAGACTATAATCCCCACCATTCTGATCCGTTTCACCAACAATAGAGTTATCAGCATCCTCCTCCCCATTTTCCTCCTCCCCATCTTGATTTTCATCTTCAACAAACTCATTATCACCAACATCTTCAAAACATTCATCAGCTTCATCATCACCAACATCTTCTTCCCATTCACCAGCTTCATCATTATCACCAACATCTTCAAACCATTCACCAGCTTCTTCCCCATTTCTTTGAAACCGTTTCCACCTTGCTGCGGCTTGATACACAAAGACATACTCTATGCGTTTTGAGTATCTCGAGCAAGTTTCGAACTTGTCTATCACTTGTAACATGAATGGGAGGACTGCCTGGAGCCATCATCATTTCTGCTGGTAATGAGTAGCTAATCTCCACAGTCACTGTTCTCATGTCCAGGTTATAATCTTCTTGAGCCATTGCAACAATTTCAGCATGTGTTGAATCTTCATTCAATAAAAACAATCTTGCTCCTTTGAGATCATCAACCACAAAATCCCAACGGCAATCTTTCAACAACCATTCTCCATACACTGCTTGTAACTGATGAATCATCTGCAAATATTCAAAATAAAACACATTAGTAAACATAGAGAAAATGAAGAAGTTCACTAAACATTGCCGCAGACGACATAGAAGTAAGTCGTCCAGAAGACTTAAAGGTAAGTCGTCTAAAGAGGTCACTTTTGCAATTGAAAATTAAATGGGACGACTTAATTCTAAGTCGTCCGGCTTTGTTTGTTAAAAAAAAACTCCAGACGACTTATATATAAGTTGTCTACGAAAAAGGGCTAGTTTTGCATTTGACTGAATCGTGTCAGATCTTTGACTATTGCTGGATGACTTATAATTCAGTCGTCTCTGAGAAAGTTAAAATTCAATATTTTATTCAAACTAGACGACTTAAACGTAAGTCGTCCTAGGTTAGTTTTGTAATTGAAAAATAAAACTTGAAATTTAACTTTCTCCAGACGACTTAATTGAAAGTCGTCCAGCCAGACGACTTAATTTAAGGTCGTCCCGGGTGAAGCAAGGTTTGACCAGAAAACTTGGGAAAATTTCTCGGACGACTTTGCTTTCCCGGACGACTTTAAATTAAGTCTTCTGGCTGGACGACTTTCAATTAAGTCGTCTGGAGAAAGTTAAATTTCAAGTTTTATTTTTCAATTACAAAACTAACCTAGGACGACTTACGTTTAAGTCGTCTACTTTGAAAAAATATTGAAATTTTAACTTTCTCAAGACGACTGAATTATAAGTCGTCCAACAATAGTCAAAGATCTGACACGATTCGGTCAAATGCAAAACTAGTCCCTTTTTCGTAGACAACTTATATATAAGTCGTCTGGAGTTTTTTTTTTTAACAAACAAAGCAGGACGACTTAGATTAAGTCTTTCGTTTTGACCCGAAGACTTATCAGTAAGTCTTCTACATACAGATGACTTATGAGTAAGTCTTCTACGCGAACAGATCTTGAAAAAATTCAAATTCGTACCTTAAACTAGGTGAGATGACTTCGTTTGCACACAGGGTCTTCTCCAACCACCCAGAACCTCAAACGAAAGCAACCGTAAGTCAAAACGAAAGAAATATGGCTCTGTCAACCATAAAATATTTTGAATCAAAAGCTTGAGTTTTTTGGATGAATATGGAGAGAAAGTGAAAGAAATGTTGTTTTTAGTTCATAACAGGTAGTACAACGTTGTTGAAATATTCATTAAAGGGCATTAAAAGCTCCAAACATGTAGTACAAGGTTATTGAACTATTCATGGTAGTGGCAATATTGTAAATACTTGAAGATGATGAGGTTGAGACAGTAAAGAAGCCATTTTCGAAAAACCAAAAAAAAAAAGTTAATGGCATTTTCGTAGATAAAATGCAGGTGTGAGGTGAAAATCTCAAAAAAAAAATGAGTCAAACAGAAAAGGTTAGTTTTCTGTTTGACTCCAAGTTTTGAGTTACTTTTGCAAAAAGCCCGTTTTCATTGACCCTAATGTAGATATTTAGGGGCTATGATCCATATAATTTTTGTGTGCTTAACAATCGGGATCACGGTTCATTATATAGAAAACATCATACAAATGCATATATAGAGGGCAATTAATAAATTTTACTATGTTAGGAATATATCTCGATTTATTATATAGGAAATATTTTGAAGTGAAACTTCACTGAGAAGAATCAATTAATAATTTAAAAATAATATTTTGAAAAAAAAATCAAATATTTAAATTAATACATGAGTCTAGCATTCTTTATTTAGTGTATTTTCTTTTAGAAAAAAATTACTTGGGTTATTTAATTTAATATATTTCCAAACATATACTATATTTGGGTGTTGAAAAATTCACACTAACCCTAACATAAAACATAACCTTTTGAAACCTTAACACAAAACCCTAAAATAAATCTAAACACAAACCCTAATCCACAAAGCATAGAAGATGTAACTTTAATATAGAATAACATATTTCAAATTTTATGTAGCAAAGGACATTTGTGAACAAACCATATCATATGTGCTTAAACCATAGAACATGTAACATATGTATGTATAAAATTTGAGAATGCATACTTTTTTAAGAAATATGCGTAAGGAAATAAATATATTAATAAGAAATAAATAGCAAGAAAATCGGGCAATATGTTAAGTGATCAAAATAGAATATATCCTCACACATTTACTAATTATATATGGTTCATTCCAATAGAAATTTTATTTATCTTGAGTTGAGATATATAATTAGTCCAACAATCTTTTTATCAACTGTATTGGCTAATTAAGATGAACTTCTGAATACAATAAGTTTGCTTATCAAGTTTCTCAAGTGCTTAATATTAATAATATGACGTTTGAGTTTCTCAGTACAACTCTTACTAACAAAAATAAAAGTAAAGTCATATCTTTCTTTTTTGTGAATCCCTAAATCATTCAATGGTGGACTCGACATCTTTTAGTCCAAGCAAACGCAGAAGTCGTCGCGAACGTGATTCTCTTCAAGGTTTATTTAGTCAATTCATCTCTGATGAAGCTCGTGTCAAGTATAATGATCTTTGTATGAGAGAATTTCTAGCTCAAGGTATCCTGTCACCTACTAAGGTAAATCTTCTCTAAGTTCAAGACATCATAGATAGTGTAGGTTGGATCAACACGGTGACAAATCTTAGCATTATCTCCTAGAATATTTAGAGAATGCCTTGCAAAGTTTTTGGGATCTACTGATGAATCATGATTAGAAGAGACATGTTTGAGATTTATTCCATATTAATCAATCGTCTGTTTAGAATTCCAAATGTTGATCATCATCATATCTGGGAATTGGAAAGTTTGGATCAATTTGTAGATTATTGACTGTAGGTCACAAGAACAGATGGGAAAGTTTTTGTCTTAGAGATCTTAGTCAAACATATCATGTTTCGTATAATGTATGCATGAAAAATTGGATTCCAGGTAAAAATATGTGTACCTTGTCAAGAAGCGTCTTCGGTTTTTGTATGTTTTTGTTCAGAAGAAGCCGATTAATTTTGGTCATCTAGTATATGATCAGATATTGAATACGAAAAGGCAATCATATGGACGACAAGCAATTGGATTTCCTAACTTGATTTATCAGGTCATGTCTCATCAGTGTGCTGATAAGACCACTTACAAGAGATGAGGAGTTAATTGGTAGATCAATGTATTTGTGGCGACTACTAGAAGCTTCCTTTTCACGTGATGTTTCGCCTCAACAGGTGATGTATCACAGCATAGATCAAGCAATCAGGATGTTGCGACTCATGCAGAGTCATGTTCCAGGGGAAGAAGTAGTGAATGGAGAAGATGATGAGGATGAGGATGAAGATGTGTTAGATTTTCAGGAGTAACTTATTTAAACAAAAAAAACTTGTAATATTTGTTTTCCTCAGACTTATGCATCATTCTAATGTAAAAGATGTTGACTAACGGATTATTGGTGGCTTCAATGCCAAATCTTCCTTTGGGATAAGTACTTTAATTTTTTTTTGTTGACTGTAAAAAATCTTTGATATGTCCTTTTGATGCATTACCCAAATTTGCTTCCCCTCTTTGGAGCGTATGAATGTTATAGAAGTTATATGTTTTTGATGTTAATTTAAAAAAAAACATTTATAAAGAGATTCTAAGGAACTTACATCTCGATGAGCAAAATCGATATTGCTTGCAAGAGAAGTCGATATGAAGTTTAGGATTGCGATCAAGAAATGAATTGCAAGTCAAAATTATTTCTTCTATAGATGATTTTAGAACAAGGTAAAATATGGAACATCAATACTATTAAAACAGAAATACAAGTTTGGACCAAACTTGCTTCTAGGTGAAAATTATAAAAATATTATATAACATAATTAATATCCCTTACAACATTATCTTTAAGCCTAATGCATTTATATCTATAACAAAACTATCATAAATTCTCTCCTTATTTATGGTAAGAATTTAAATGGGGCAATTATTAATGATTTTTTTAAATAAAATGATAATATTTTAGAGGAGCAAACATTAATGTTTCCAGATCTTAACTTATTTAACCAATTTTTTTTTAAATAGGTTGTTAACATATCATAATCTTTCATAATGATTTAAATTTATATATTCAAAATAGTAACAAATAATATGTTGAAATATTTCTTATACGATCCGACATCTTAAATTTATTCTCAAATAATATAAATAACAAAAATAAACTAATATTGTCATATAAATACATTTTTTTCTTCTCTAATATCAGTTTTCATTTTTCGAATAGTAAAAAGTCGTCAAAGTACAAAAAACTACAAATCTAATAGTTTTTTTCAATTTTATGTACAATTTAAAAGTATATAAAAATTTAGTTTTAGAAATATTATCAATTTTCTTTAGAGTTTAATGGGTCAACCAGAATTATTTCACATGTTAATGATAATTGTTTAGATTTTTACCGGATTATATCCAAATTTTAATTAGCAAAATTTTCATTAAATTTGAACTCGATATATATAGATCACTTGATTTACAGTTCAGCCGCGGGTCTGAATCTGATATGAAAACACTGAATATTTATTTTTAACATAGATATGTATATCAAAAAAAAATTAAAAAAATATCAACTAACATTTTTATCCAAAAACAAATTTGCCGCTTTGAAAACGCGGGTCAAAATCTAGTTATGATTTATGTTGAAATCATAATACTTTTCCACTAATACATTACGGGTCCAATTGACATTAAAACACACAATATATTAAGTGTTACAACATGGTGAAGGAGATGTTATTACATATAATTTAAATCTTCACACAGATCAAAAAAATTTGTTTTTTATTTTTATAATTAGAAATCTTTTAATTTTCGATAGATATTATACGTTTTTTTGGCATGCTACGTGGAATATATAATATATATTATTAAATCTTGACATGTGTGTAAATTATCAATAAGCGTAAATAAGAAGATTGGCTGATCTATGTAAAGATATATATTAGCATATTTTGTTTATATTAAGAGTTAATAAAGCATACAATTATATAAGTTTAAATGAAAATCATACTATATATATATATATATATATAGTTTGGTATTTTAAAAGTTAAGTATGAGTTAATGAAAATATAGTATTTGGACAATGCTCTCAATATTATTACAAATTTTGATAACTTTTGAAATGATGTAAATATTGCATTGATTATTTAGAAATTTAAAAATGATGATCAATAAAGATAAAATAAATAAATTATAGTACATATATCAAAACTAAACTGAAAGAAAACACATAGATTGTGGACAAAAAAAATCTCAAAATGTTTTCTTCTGCTTTTATTTCATCCGGTCAAACAATGAGCAAATAAAAAAATTGTAAATATATATTTTGAAAATCATTTTATGTAAATTGAATATATTTACGAACATTGTTTTGAACGTAGTAACTGCTTCAATTAATGGATTGAAAATTATCTCAAAGCATCTGAGAATATTGGTAATCTCTATATATCCCCCCACATATTGTATAAAGATATTGACAAGTATATCATATTGTTAATATAATAAATAATAGAATAAACATATATGATCAATATTTATCTAACAATCTAGAACTTCAATCTTCCAGAATCGTAGCACGTAAATTACTATGTCAGCGACATAAAATGACCGGAATGTATTGACATGTTTTTCTATTGTCATATGCAACACAACTGACTTGATCGAGGCTAAATTTAAGATTGAACAAAAACAATTATATAGGAATCATTTAAATGAATAAGCAATATCATAAAATTAGAAATAAGTATAGTAAACTAAAATTTACACTTGCTTGATATCCTTTGAGGTTAACGATATAGTATTGATAGGTTTGAGGTATTCACTTCTATCGTTTTCGCTAAATACTCACTCTAGATTTTCAACTAATATAAGATTCTCTAATATGTCTAATATCAAGTTGAAGAACAATTAGTTTACCTTTTAATCATATTATAAAATAATAAAATTAACTAACAATATGAAAATGATATAATTTTAACTGAATGAAAATTTGGGATGAATTAATCCCATGTTTAATTCACTGTATTTTACAAATGAGAATATTTCGGGTGTTTGTTCTGGAAATATGAATTCAACATGAGTAGTAGCACCAAAAAGAATATGATAATTATGACGAGTTACTCTGGTAATGTCAATAGAATATGCTACCTAAAATTAGATAGTTTAATCCAGCAATACTTATTAGGCATTAAAGAATTCTTCTAATTTGCTTTACTCATCAGCCTTATAAGTAAAAATAGTATTGTTAACAAATTATATAAATATATAATACAAATTATAGGTTTTTCTGTACGTATATGACCAATACTCATATTTTCATCCATCAGTATCATTTGACAATCATAACCGAACATCCATTCCTCACAATCCATTTTTGCACTATTTAGACTTTTCTGTCAACCATCACAATAGTAACCACGATAATTTGTGGTTAACACAATAAATCATAACAAAATTTAATACTTTGTTATAGTATACAAATCTTTAAGTTACATACTAAACGTAGCTAAAACTACATGTTAACGTTGTAGATGTTCACCAATAGTTAGTCTTCTTGCTTACTCAGTCAATGAGAACCTATGTACCATAATTTCATTCAAATAAAATTAACGTTATTGTAGAAATAAAACTTCTTGGGGGTAGTTATGTAATAAACCAATTACCTTTCCAAACAATCGATATTTTTCAGAACTATAGTTAATGGCAGAGTAACCATATAGCCAAATTCTTAAGAATTATAGTTAGTGACTGTAATTCATACGATAATGTGTTGCCAATAAACATGGACATTCTTTATATTAATAATATAGAAATGTAACTATAAATCTTTTCCTCAGAGAAAGTAATCTGTGAATCCTTTAAAAGCCTTCACGAATATAATAACTGGAGAATATAGAAAAATGGTGAATCAAAATTTAATATATATATATATATATATATATATATATATATATATATATATATATATATATATATATATATATATATCACAATAACATGATGGAGTTTGACTTCTACAAATACATGATCATTAGATAGAATGAATAGAAATGAAACTGTAGAAAGTAAACTTCTTGGGGTACATGAATATCTTGTTAAGGAAAAAAACATATACAAGAAATTCTTAAGCATTATACACCATAATTTTAATATACAAATATATTATTCTCTACTAAATAAATTTGACTATCGCTTCTTATAAAAACATATAGAGACGATTATAATTCTATTTGGTGATAATACAAATATATATATATATATTATTTGGTAATCCAACGGAATTTAGTTTTTACAAATGCACATACATTCAATAAAAACATTGTAACATGAACTTGTAAAAATTAAATCCCTCAGGATTCATGTATATCAGTTAAGGAAAGTAATGTTTATGTTATCATAAAGATTTTGAAATACCAAACATTAACATTTTATACAATTTTATAAAAAGAGACTAACAGGAGACCTAAGTTTAGAAAAGAGATAAGATATTTCTATATCATAAAAATAAAGTGTCTCAGAAAGAATATGAAACCGAAAACTTTACGAAAGTTATACTCCAAAATATGAATACTCTCACTCCATATATATAATCAACTCGTCTAATGTTACAAAAATTTACCAAATCTTTGTTTGATGTTGAAATCCAAAACCATTTTAAAGGGTCAACAATTTTTTTTTTCTGTCAGAACACTTTTTAGGTATGATTGATGTTATTGATTCCTTACCCATTTTTCAATGTGATACTATCTTTTTTCCTACCCATTTCCAAATAAATCAAATAGATGTTAATATTAATAAGTGTTTTTAATGTTGAAAATATGAAACCATTATAAATAATCAGAAACTAAGGGAACTATTAAAATATAGTAAAATATTTATTGGCAATAAAAGTAATAGCAACAAACTGGAAAAGAGACTAACAGAATATTTAAGTTTAGAAAAGAGAATTGATATTTCTATATCATAAAAATAAAGTGCCTTTGAATGAATATTAAACTGAAAAGTTTATGAAAGTTATACTCAATATGACTAATCTCAACCCATATATATAATCAAAATTTCTAATATATAAATTATATACTCATATCTTTGTTTACTGTTGAAATCCAAAACCATTTAAAGAGTCAACAAACATTTCATGTCTGTGAGAATATTTTTTGTTTAATTGATGTTATTGATTTGTTACTGTTTTATCAATATCATTACAATTTTAATCTCTTACTTATTTTTAAACAAACCAAACTAAATTTAATATTAATTATTTTTTATAATGTCGAAATTATGAAACCATTACAAATGATAAAAATAAGGAAGTTATTATTAGATTAGAAAACAAATAACAACAAATTGGAACTTCTTAATAGAAGATTAAATCGAATTAAAGATAGTAATGTTTTTCACATTTGTGACAAATTCATTTCGAATTCTTATTAGTGGAGCCCCTTTTTAACAATATTTTCGTGTTGGCTTATAAATTCCCATATGAAATGGACCATGATTGTTTTTTCATGAGGTTCTTGTTTAGATCTAAAGATGGTAACCCACCTCGAATTCGCCTCAAATAAGTTTTAAAATTCACCCAACTTGCAAAAATATTTTTGATCAAACAATATACAATAAATTATTGCAAAGCGAAATACTCTGTTAAGTCAAATAGAAGAAAATTTAATGAAGTTGCTTAATTTGTTGAAAAACAGGTTTACAACCCACCATTTGAAAGTGTAACAATTTAGCAGTGGCAAGTTGTTGGCACCTCATGACATCTTCCTTGTGATTCTTCTCCAACGATAACCACAACATCTTAGAAGTTTTTTTCCTGAGAATGCAATGTATTTGAATCTTTGTTAGAGTTGGTTAAACAAAAAAATATTAAATTTAACGGGAAATTACTTTTATCAAACAGAAAAAAATTCCTACTGAAAGTAAATAATCTCTTTTTACATTAGTCACCATTTTTAGTGGTGGTTACATAATCATATGAATTTAAACAGGATTATACTTTTACTGGCTGATTGCACATTTTTTATGGGTGAGAGAGGGCATCAGGGAGGAAACATTATCATTTTCGTATAGTAACTGAGTTTTTGTTTTCAAAGTTGGTTACCATCATTAATGAGAAAATGGTTTAATCATTTAACTAGCAAAAATAAATTAAAACAAAAAATCGTAGTATACGTTACAATCAAATAACTTGTTTTAAGTAGCTTTGTTGTTATTTGAGTAGCGAAAATTTTCACACACATAATATTAAGATTAATGGAAATTACATGCCATCTTTGAAAAGTCATCTTTTATGATCAATAAAAATGAGAAAAAAGATAAAACAATACATTAATAATATAATAAGTTGTCACATATGAAATTTCAATTATAGTACACCCTCTCTAGAGCTGCAAAAATCTTGGAATATCGCCATATTCGGGTAAGTTTTCAGATATGAGGTGATGCGATTTTTCAGAATTTTTTAAAACATATGGACCACGAGTCTTCTTGCTCACATCATTAATCATTGCCTTCTCACTTGTTTGGCATTAAATATAATTAATATTGATCTACATGAATGTAATTAATGGACCATAGAAAATAACTATATTGTAAAAAAATATATGATTGTATGAATATTTAATTTACGATCCATTGGTTTCATATTTGTTTGATCCTCTTCGTAGTTTACATCCATCTGTATTGTATAACAAACACATTAGTATACGAATAATATGGAAAAAAAAACTCATTCATGCAGTATCATAAATTTTGAATCTATTTGTATTCTAACAGCCTGCTTCATTTGCTTCTACACGATTATACAAATATAAAAATTATAGATTAATGAAGCAATATGATCAAAAGCAAGAGAAATATATTAGACTGCTAAAGTACTGACTTCATTATCGATTACCTGTCAAGTTTTTGGTAGTCAGTGTAGTTAACATTCATCTGCATTAGATCCAAATGATTAGTGAATGAATGATAAGATAGAGAATATTCGAGGCATTTAGATCAATTATACTATTACACGGCAAGAGTACTCACTTCATTATCAATTGTCTTCTTTATCGTTTGGTATTGAGTGTCGTCATGATTCATCTGCATTAGATTTGAATGATTAGTAAAGGATGAAGAGCATACTAATAAAGAGAGTAATTACGAAGGGATATCGATTAAGTATATAGAAAATATGAGTATACAAATGGTTTAAAATGTACTCTGTTAGGAAAAAATGTCGATTCATTATATAGAAAATATTTAGAAGGTTAAAATTTCTTGAAAAGAAAAACTAATAATTTAGAAACAATATTTAACAATATTTTGAAGTATATTAAAAGAATATTTTTTACTAACATTCTTTATTTGGTAAATTATCTTTTTGAAAAGCATTTACTTAAGTGATTTTATTTAATCGATTTAGAATTTATACCATATTCACATACATTACTAAAATTAACCATAAACCTTTGAAACTTAAACCCTATAATAATCCAAATGTCTACAAAACGTAAACCTTATTCGCAAAACACATAATATGTAACTTTAACATTTGAATCACATATTATCATATTTTGTGTAACAAAACGACATTTGTGTACCAAATCATATCATATGCTGCTAAAACTATAGAATATGTAACATTTTTATATACAATACGGGAAACAAACTGAAATCAGAGGATAAAGAAACCAAAGAGTTTTGATTAGGATAGACATAGATTAGATTAAGAGAAATCGAGATTGAGAAATAAGTAATTAAAAATGGTTTAGTGAAACTAATCATGTATTAGCCATGTCTCAAGATTTTTTTTCTTCCGTCAAACATAAAAAGACTCATGTAGACTCTACATACCAAACTGGTAGACCTGCATCCATATGGACAACAATGACGATTACTTCCTGGCACTGCGTGTGAGACTGTCTGCCTTAGAATTGTATTGTCCGTGGTATATGAATAAGCTCTAAGTTTTGGAAACTTCTCTTGAGACAGTGATATCCTCCAAATAATTTGAAATGATGGTCAATCTCCTTGTTCCGAAACCATCTTCACCAGTTGAGAACAATATGTTGCAAAAGTACTTGAAACTGACCGTAAATTCCTTATACACTTCATTGCCCATATGAACGCTTTTATATCTACATGAAAGGTTGTAAGACTTGCCTTGGTATTCCTCGCTCCCATGAAATCGTCAAATCCTTCATGTATACTATACCAGTCTTGCCCCGCAAAACATTCATATGCTTTCCATGACTTATCCATGTCAGCAAGTTTAGAAAAGGTTTTGATCATAAGTCACTATTAAATTTAGCTAAATCACTTAAAGTAGTCAATGAAAATTATAACATCTTCAAAGTACTCTCAAATAATATTATGATTGTGTTTTTAAGAAGCGAATAATTGGAGATGGTATTACAGCACAAAGTAAAAATAAATTGAATTAGGTGGAGACAAAGCGAATTATA